>MJUU01043255.1:144085-159420 GCA_002080025.1 Modiolus philippinarum
GGGGGTAGGTCAGCATCCAGGCAAAATTAGGTCACTTTGACCTATATTTTCCGCATGATTGACTTACATTCAAGTTTGCGTCCGAGTTCAGATTTAAGTAACTGTACATGGTAGGATCATCTAACTTTGCATGTGCATGCATCTTTGGCAGTAGGTCAGCATCCAGGCAAAATTAGGTCACTTTTCCTTTTATGTCGGAATTCAGGTCTCCATAACTGTACATGGTAAGATCATTTAGCCTTTGTATAAGGGATGGTAAATGAGCACCCTGGCGAAATTGGGTTTCTGTGTCCATGTGCCATAACGAGGCGAACTTTGTAATCGTTGATTACCCATGTTTATATTTTATGGCCTCAATTAGGAGTGGATATGGGATAGATGATATTATAATAAAACAATATGACAAGCTGTTATCAAAACAAGTGTCCCAAGCCCAACTGAAGTTGTCAATTAAATAAATTGCTATCAAAGAGAATTCATGTCTTCTATGACCTTCTATTACTATACTCTTTTTCAAAATTGATAATCAACTCCACTTCTGTTTTCTTTGCAATTTTTATTGATTTCCCCATGTTGTACCCCTATCAACACATTTTTGTTAAAAATAGATACTGGAAATCATTGTTTGTTTTGGATCGATACACAACAAAGTGATGACCTTTTCATTACAGCCTGTGTGTACAAATTACTATGACATCTAAGTAAAAGCTAATTGCATTGTGATTAAATGAGGTTTATTAAAATTATCTGATCATAATAATGGCAATACACGAGTCTAATGAGAGAAAATCAGACCACCTTGATCACATGATCCAGTCCAGGTAAAATGTGAACAACTTGTTGTTGAATAAGTTTTATTAATAATAAAACGATAATAAGTCTGAATAGCTTTATTTAAATAATAAAAACAACAAATACTGCATAGCTTTATTAAAGAGATATAACAGGCACTCATAATTAGGTAACTGTTACTGGCAAACATTGGGACTGATGACCCACATGCCGATCGCCGATTTCTGTTGGAAATTGCCCTGAAAATAAAATTTAAAAAATCACATTTTTTGACGTTTTTTTCAGAATCCTCAAAAGGTGGTGAATCTGAGTGTTGAAAAATTGTAGTAATTACGGGAATATCCTTTGAGGTGACAAGGCCTCCTAGACAGCTTAGTGGAATTCACTGAACATTTCACAGAATGTTCAATACATATTGACATTGTGCACTAAATATTAAATTTTTTTATATGATTTGAATTTTTTTTCGGAATCTTTTTCATTTCTTTAATCAATGGGGGAGTGGCATCTGTCAAAAAAAAAATCAAAGACAATAACAACATCAGAAATACAAAGAAACAGACATCAAACAGGCACAGCACAGATAATAAAAATAGGGACACACATACAGATAAACAACACAGATGCAATAAAAAAGCATGCGTGAGATCAGATTCATTGAAATAGTAAACCATAGATATATATATACTATTAGTAATTTGTTTTGCTAGAATGGAATTCTCTGCTTGTATTGCATCGAGTTGCAATGCGAGCTGAGAAATTTATCTGAGCAAAACAAATTACTTATAGTATTTTTATCGCTAATTCTTTTATTGAAAAATACCGGATATACGTTTCCTTTTCCAATGATGTATTTTTTAGTTGAACATATTATTTTAGTTGAATATAGTGCTTTCTTTCTTGGAATTATATTTGTCACGAAACATCACGCGACGTCATATTAATACGCTGTTGCTAGCGTCCCTTAGAGATTGACGATAATATGTTCATATCAGCGCAGTGCAGTGATAATAGAATTATCGTCGCTCGGAAACAATTGAAAATAGTGCAAATTAGCAATAAATTCCATTTTATTGATAAATTATTATGGTTGTAAAAAGAAAAATGTTGAAAAAAAAAAATCATTATTTATTACTTTTCTAGTCATTTCCTTTATGATACAGGCCATGATGTATATTACTGTTTAACTTTGCAAAGAATTGAAAACATGTAAAATTATAGATTTTGATAGTTTTATATAGATACATAACCAGCGCCAATAACTAGTATTTTCTTTTTGTTTCAGGGAGTTAATATACAGAAGTTAATAGAAGCTGGACAGTTTATCTCAAATGTATTAGGCAGACAAACTCAGTCTAAAGTGGCACAAGCTACAAAATCTAGTTTGTGATATATATATACTTTTAGTTCAACTTTCATTATAGACTGTACATTTGAAGTAGAAAACATGGGAAACATAGTAATCTTTAAAAATGTGCATTTGAAAAAAAAAAAAACAGGAATGTGGAGGAATCAATAATGTGTCCATATTTCAGTATTATGCCAGAACTTATCTTAGAAAAATTGTATCACATGAGATGTGAGTCTACAAATTCATATTTCATGCTTGTCCAGAAACAGATCTCTGCATTAATATCATATACAGCAAAACCTGTCTGAATAAAACCCTGACTAAAACTTAAAGATATTGTGTAAACCTAATCTCATATTAAGGTAGTAATAGGTTTTAGTAATGGACTTGACCAGTTTTACACTTGTATGTTTGAGTTTATTGCAGTCTTGATATTAAAAGGATCTCCATTGGGTCCTTTACCAACACTCAAGTTTTATAGGCAAAAGATTATTTTTGCTGGAGAAAGTTTTCATGTTTTGCATCCAGGGATACCCACACAACGGAAACTTCATATATCAAATTAGCATACAAATAAGTAAATGGGGAAAGGTAAAACAATGACTTCATTTAATACAGAATGTGTTTTTCAAGTGAAGTTTTCTTTTAATTGAAGATTTATTTGAAGTATTATTTAGGGGGTCCTGTTGTACTTGCCCTTCATGTTATTACCATTCTAATTTTGAAAATTAGGAATCACGATGAGATAGTTCTTGGCTTTCTTTGCCTATTTTAAGAAGCATTTTTTCATAAATAATGCTTCCAAAAAGGCTTTTCACAGATCAAGTAAATACCTTGAAAGATTTTAGTTTAGAATGTTTGCCATCTTGAAATGACAAGAAATTAAAATTCAGAAAATCTGAAAATCTCCAGTGTTTCTTTGAAACTTAGTTTATATTGATTTAGAAGTAAAGTTAACCAACTTGTCAAAAATGTCCTTTCTACAGTATTACATTTGCACTGTTTACATTTATGTCTTGTTCTTTATATGACAAAGCTGTCAAAGAAAATTTTCAGAGTTTTTGTAAAGTGACAATGAAAAGACACTACTGACAATTTAGGATTGTACAATGTTTGATGTTTTTTATGCCCCTGCAGTGAACAGCAAGCCAAGTGGGAGCAAGCCATTGTCTTGTTTAAATAAAATTGTATTTACAACCAGATTTTGTAGCTGATTGTGCTGGTACAAAAAAACTCTTCCACAGCAACTCTGCTGTTCTCTTAATATGATATTAAGCTGTCAGAAAATTTATACTGTTTTATATTGGTTTATTTATATGTAAGTGATGATGTCTTTGTTTTTATTTCATTTTTATTTATCTATAAATAAAAAATATGTTTTACAAGTAGTTACATATTTCTTCTGATGCTGAGAACCAAAACAAAATTTATCAAAAGTAGATGTGGTTGCAACTAGAACAAGAAAATATTGTTCAAACTAGAACAAGGGATGAAAAAGAGCTCAGTCTAGAATAAGGGACAAAAAACTGATCCGAAAGACACAAATAAAGTTTTAACCAGAACTGTGGACTTAAAATATTGTCCAGACAGACTAAAACAAGGGACAAAAAATATTTTCAAACTAGAATTAGGGACACAAATATTTTTTGAAGTAGACAAGAACACAAATATTGTTCAAAGTAGAACATTGGACACAAAAATGTTCAAAACTAGAACAAGAGACACGAATATTGTTCAAACTAGAACAAGGGTAAAAATCAAAGGACACAAAATATTAATTTAAACTAGAATAAGGGACACAATATTGTTCAAACTAGAACAAGAGACTTTGTTCAAACTAGAACAAGAGACTTTGTTCAAACTAGAACAAGAGACTTTGTTCAAACTAGAACAAGAGACACAAATATTGTTCAAACTAGAACAAGAGACTTTGTTCAAACTAGAACAAGAGACACAAATATTGTTCAAACTAGAACAAGAGACACGAATATTGTTTAAACTAGAACAAGAGACACAAAAATTGTTCAAACTAGAACAAGAGACACGAATATTGTTCAAACTAGAACAAGAGACACGAATATTGTTCAAACTAGAATTAGGGACACAAGTATTGTTCAAACTAGAATTAGGGACACAATATTGTTCAAACTAGAACAAGAGAAACGAATATTGTTCAAACTAGAACAAGAGACACGAATATTGTTCAAACTAGAATTAGGGACACAAGTATTGTTCAAACTAGAATTAGGGACACAATATTGTTCAAACTAGAACAAGAGAAACGAATATTGTTCAGACTAGAACAAGAGATACGAATATTGTTTAAACTGGAACAAGAGACACAAATATTGTTGAAACTAGAACAAGAGACACGAATATTGTTCAAACTGGAATTGTTCAAACTAGAACAAGAGACACAAATATTGTTCAAACTAGAACAAGAGACGAGAATATTGTTCAACTAGAACAAGAGATACGAATATTGTTTAAACTGGAACAAGAGACACAAATATTGTTCAAACTAGAACAAGAGACACGAATATTGTTCAAACTGGAACAAGAGACACTAATATTGTTCAAACTAGAACAAGAGACATGAATATTATTCAAACTAGAACACGAGACGCAAATATTGTTCAAACTAGAACAAGAGACAAGAATATTATCAATATTTGTTGACAGTTTTTTTTATGTTACACCGTGTCCAACGGAACATTCGGGGTGTCTGCTATTTGAAGTGTGGGGTTGCTGTTTCGAATCAAAAGATTTACCAACCATGGCTCATTAGAATGATAATGACCAAGAGTCTTGTTACATTATTACTGCTCGGAATCTAGGTACATGTATTATCATAGTTTATAAAACTGTTAAGACATTTTAAATGTACGCTGTAGGTTTTGCAAACACTCGAGCCCAACTTCACAATTGGCTGCGAAAACTGCCAACATCACTCATTTTCCACCTTTAATTTGTAACCAAAAGCTTATCGATACAAAACGGTTGAATGAAAACCTTTGTAATTTACAGGCAAAATTATTTTGTACAGTTTTACTACCGAATTAACTACAACCAAAGTTTAAGGGGTAGACCTGGGGTATGAGGAGATAACTCTGTTTTTCACTTTTTTATTACTCACACAGACAAATAGAATCATTACAATAGGTGTCATCAAAATTTTTAATTTGAAAAAATATTTTTCACACAGCAAATAAATATTCATTTTGTCTCGAAAACAACCACCCAACGTCCAGTTATTTATTATGAGTGCATTGCACTCTACAGTTCTGCAATGCTAGCCAAAGATAATGAAAATATGTAAACGTCGGATTTCCTGTAAGGGAGGTAATTTAAAGCACAGATTCGGCAATTTGATTGATTTTTACCCACTTTATTCTAAATTCAGAAAAAATGAGACGGTAGAATTTTCTAAAAATTTAATATATCGTACATATACTAGTTTTCTTTCTATTCTCAGTTTTTGGTGAAAATTAAACGACAGAATTTTTTACAAGAAGTGTTAAGTAGTGATCAAAATAAAGTAAAAAATTCAGCCTATACTGTTCAGAACACCCATGTATTTCTGTTCAAACTAATAAAATTTACTATCATTATTCATGCTTACTTTCGCACATGTCTAAACTACAGAATTTTGCATTTGAAATAATTTTAAATCAAATACAAATTCAATTAGAGCCAATTTTATACTCCACAATCAAGTCCTGCACGGACCAAACAATATGTGGGAACAGGGTATCTTTGATGACCACTAGACATAAAGTAGGATGGTAGAAATTGTTGAAAATTGCTCAAAATCGACATGAAAAAAAAAATTAAACGAGTGGAAAATTTAAGGCTTACCCAGGTCTACCCCCTAAAGTTACATAAATTATGAGATGTGAAGTACAAGCCAATGCTGTAAATGTTTTGATTTTTATAAATGCAAAGCAAACTTCATGTAATTAAAATTTGATTATGAAATGCATAATCGGCAATCAAGAAGAATAATAAGTACAAATAATTTATTTAATAACAGATCGCAAAACAAACATATTTACTGTTTAAAGTTGTAATATGTTCCAATCAAGATTAATTATAAGAACAACCAATAAATGTTTAATTGAATCTAAAAAAAAAACAAAAACCTTAATATCAATATCAAAATAACACCTGTCAATCAATACTTCAAAGTCAGTAATCATTGCCAAATAATTGTAAAATAAACATTCATAGGCAATATATTCACATGAACAACTAACGTGTCATGATAATTGCAAAGTAAACGAACATGACTATTATATGGGGAGCGAACGGACCCGCTTGGGGGCGAACGTGTATAGTGGGCGAATGGACCCGTTACCTTTTGAGTCCTGTCGGATGTGTACTTCCTGTTTGACAAAATGTGGACTTTGTCACGAAATGTAGTGAAAACATGAATTTTTCTTCGCATTTTTCTCAGCTTCTACAAGAGGGTTAGTATGCAGCCTCTATATGGTCATCTTCCCAAGTCAAGTGTTTGAGGTCCATGACCTTCCCCACAAACCCTTGACAGATTTGGCTTATATTTCCTGGGGTGCTTCTCTACACAAGAAGCAACTAAATGAGCCACTGAGATTGGGACAGACATCATTTATATTTCCTGGGTTACTTCTCTTGATCAAATGCAACCAGAAGAATCAATAAAAATCTGTCTTATCCAATTTTGACTGATTTTATTGGCTCATCAATTTGCTTCTGGTGTAGAGAAGCAGCCCGGAAAATAAGCCAAATCTTTCTGGGTTTGTGGGGAAGGACATGTACCTCAAACACTTGACTTGGGAAGATGCTATATGGTTATTTGTAAGGAACGTCCTATTTTGAGTCCTGTCCGATGTGTACTTCCTGTTTGACGAAATGTGACTGTTACGAAATGTAGTGAAAACATGAATTTTTCGTCGCATTTTTCTCAGCTTCTACAAGAGGGATTGATTTCAAAATTGGTATGCAGTCTTTATATGGTTAGTTGTAATGAACGTCCTATTTTGAGTCCTGTCGGATGTGCACTTCCTGTTTGACAAAATATGGACTTTGTCACGAAATGTCGCGAAAACATGAATTTTTCGTCGCATTTTCTCAGCTTCTACTAGAGGGATTGATTTCAAAATTGGTATGCAGCCTTTGTATGGTTAGTTATAAGGAACGTCCTATTTTGAGTCCTGTCGGATATTACTTCCTGTTTGGAGGAATGTGGACTTTGTTATGAACTGTAGTGAACAAATTAATTTTTCTCAGCTTCTACAAGTGGGATTGATTTCAAAATTCGTAAGCAGCCTCTATATGATTATTTGTAAGGAAAGTCCTATTTTGAGTCATGTTAGATGCATACTTCCTGTTTGGCGAAAATTGGACTTAATTACGAAATTTAGTGAAAACATGAATTTTTAATCCAGGGTCCAATGAGTAGGGTATACCTGGTTGCCATTCGGCGACAGCTCTTGTTCAAACTATAATCAGAGATGCAAAATATTGTTCGAACTGCAACAAAATATTAAAGGAAATAAAATATGTTCGAACTGCAACAAAGGATACAAATATTGTTCAGATAAGAATAATGGAAACAAATATTGTTCAGACTTACACAATGGCACTTATTGTTAAACACAAACTATTTTCAAACTTGAAACAAAATGATGCAAACATTCTATAAGAAGGGAGACAAACATTGTCTAAACTATAATTAATGACACAAAATATTTTTCAAACTAGAACAAGTGCCTCAAATATTGTTCAAATTAGAACAGGGGACACAAATAACTACATACCGAAGTTACTGTAAATTTATTTTCTGCATATGCGCATTTCGACAACTTATGTCTCTTCAGTGCAGATAAGATCTAAATGTTTGGAAGATCATAAACTCAAAGATATTTAAAACTGATAGAGAACAAATAACCAATATGATCTAAATGTAAAGCCAAAATAAGCAAAGGACAGAACTTTGCATGAAGGAGATACTCCTTAGTTTTCAACAAAATTTTACAAGAATGCAGATATTGCAATGTTCCAAATAGTATCGGCTTTCGGGTCAGCACCAAAGTACTGACTACTGGGCTGGTGAATACCCTCGGGGACTAACAGTCCACCAGCAGAGGCATCAACCCAATGGTAACAAATAACTTAATTCCGAAGTTACTGTAAATTTATTTTCTGCATATGCGTATTTCGACAACTTATGATCTAAATGTTTGGAAGACCATTAACTCAAAGATATTTAAAACTGATAGAGAACAAATAACCAATATGATCTAAATGTAAAGCCAAAATAAGCTAAGGACAGAGCTATGCATGAGGGAGATACTCCTTAGTTTTCAACAAAATTTTACAAGAATTTAGATATTGCAATGTTCCAAATAGTATCGGCTTTCGGGTCAGCACCGAAAAGCTGTTCAAACCAGAAAAAGGGACACAAATTTTGTTCAAATTGGAACAGCGGACACAAAATATTGTTAAGACTTTAACATGGAATAAAAATATTGCTAAGACTTTAACAAGGGACACAAGTATTGTTCAAACTTAAACAAGGAACCAAAATATTTTCGAAGTTGCAAAAAAGCACACAAAAACTGTTCAAACTAGCATAAGGGAATAAGGGACAAAATATTTTTTTAACTAGAACAGGAGTCACAGTAACTATTCTAAGTAAATTTATTGACACAAAATATTGTTCAAACTGAGGCAGAGGACATAAATTTGTTTAATGCTAGAACGAAGGTTAGATATTGTCCAAACTAGATTGTGAGGCACTAGATATTGTCAAATCTAGAACAAGGGACACAAATATTGTTCAAACTAAAGCCAGGGGCACAAATACTGCTGAAACTAGAATTAGGGACTGCATTATTTGTCCGACGAGGACAGGAGACAAATGTTGTTCAAACTAGAACAATGGGCATTTTTTCAAACTAGTTCAAGGGATAAAAATATTTATGGACTCAAGTATTGTTCAAACTAAAATAAGGGACACAAAATATTGTTGAAGCTAGAAAAAGTGTTACAAATAAAATATTGTTTAAACTAGAACAATGGACACAAACAATGTTCAAACTATAATAATGGACACAAATATTGTTCAAAATAGAACAGGGGACACAAACATTGTTCAAAATAGAAAAATGGGTAAATCTGTTTTTCAAAATAGTACAAGTGATACAAATATTGTTGAAACTAGAATAAGCGATTTAAATATTGTTCAAACTAGAATTAGGGACACAAAGTATTGTTGAAGCTAGAAAATAGGGGCACAAAATATTGTTAAAAACTAGAACAATGGACACAAATATTGTTAAAACTTAAATTCAATGGACATAAATATTGTTCAAACAAGAATTATTATTCAAACTTAAACAGGGGACACAAATATTGTTTAAATAAACAGGGGACAAAATATTGTTTAAACCATAAAAGTTGACATAAGTATTGTTCAAATCAGCATAAGGGACACAAAATATTGTTCAAACTTGAACAAAATGACACAAATATTGTTCAAAATAGTATTAGGGGGGACACAAAATATTGTTCAACTTAGAAAAAGGGACACAAACATTGTTTAAATCAAAATAAGGGACACAAAAATATTGTTCAAAATAGAACAATGGTTACAAATATTGTTCAAACTAGAACTAGGGACACAAAAATTGATAAACCAGAATTACGGGTACAATATATTGTTGAAACTAGAAAAAGGGGCAAACGTATTGTTCAAATTAGAATAAGGTACACAAAATATTGTTCACACTAGAACAAAATGACACAAATTTTGCTCAAGTTAGTATAGGGGACACAAAATTTTGTTCAAACTAGAACACTGGAAATAAATATTGCTCAAACTAGAATAAGGGACACAAATATTGTTCAAATTAGAATTAGGGGCGCAATATCTTGTTGAAACTAGAAAAAAGGACAAAAAAATATTTTTCAAATTAGTCTAAGAGACACAAATATTATGATAATAACATTGTGTTTAGCAATGACTATGCCAAAATAGTGGTGAGGGTTGAGACCATAGTGCAAGGGTAGTGCACTATGTGTATTCAACCCTGACCACTATTTTGGCATAGTCATTGCTAAACACAATGTTATTATCATTATTATGCTGACTGTGTCATAAATTTTCATCTTTTAATTACAATTTCCAAGTTAATAAATAGTTGTTCTTTCTTGTCATTTGGTTACTGTCAGTTTAAATTCCTATATTTCAAATAGTTGCATAATGTCATGGAAATTTGAAAAATAACTTTTTATGGCGGATCTCAAAAATTCCTTTATTTCATGATATAAAATGAAGAGATAAGTAAAATGAATGGTCACAAGTGGGGTAAACACTTTATTTTATTAAAAATATTACCACACTAAGGTTGTTCCTATGACAGTAGATCCCTACAAGCAAAATTTCATCACTATTTGATTGACAATACTGTAGATCCACCTACCAAGTCACATGACAGGCATAGTGCATGGCTGTAGGTATACTATGCCAAAATAGTATATTAGACACTATTAATGCAGTTTCTTACAGGAAGCATAATAATGTTCAATATAGAATAAGGGATACAAAATAATGTTCAATATATTGCTCAAACTAGAATTAGGGACACAAAAACTGTTCAGACTTGAATTAGGGGCGCAATATATTGTTGAAACTAGAAAAAGGGAAAAAAACACAAAATATTGTTCAAACCTAAACAAAATGACACAAATATTGTTCAAAATAGAAAAGGGACATAAATATTGTTCAAAGTAGAATAAGGAACAAAAATATTGTTCAAAACTATTTATAATTCAAACAAGAATATAAGAACTCAAGATATTGTTAAAACAAGAACAATGGGCACAAATAATGTTTTCAAACTAGATCAAATGACACAATAATTGTTCTAACTAGAAAAGAAGACACAATAATTGTTCTTGCTAGATCTAAGGACACAAAATTGTTCAAACTGAAACAGGGGACATAACTTTGGTCTGTTAAAGAAATATTGTCCAGACTAGAATAATGGACACTACATTTTGTCCAAACTTAAATTCAAAAGGCGACATAAAATATTACTAAAACTAGAATAGGGAACAAAAACTAGATCAAAGGACTTAAAATATGGTTGAAAGTAGAAAAATAGACCAAAATTATGGTTGAACCCTGAACAATGAGTACGAAATATGGTTAAAAATCACATAGCACAACAATGTTTGAAACGGTAACTTGTCATCGGCAAATGTATACCGAAACAAAAACATAGAAGGGATAACAATAATCACTTCAATTCAGATGTAATCCAAATGGAAACAACATTTAAAAAAAACAACAAAAACAAAAAAACAAAAAACTCTAACTAGAGGCATAAGGTGCTGCGGAATGGTAAGCATGCTCTGCTGCAGACATAGCGTAAGTACACTGTAAATGAAAAATCCGGGTTCGTCATAGTTGATGTCAGTCAGTTTGGTAATTAACTCTGAATCTACCCTAAAAGGTGTTTTATCATTTGAAAATAAATAACAAAGTACCGAAGTAGCTTTGAATTTAGCGTCCGCATGTGCGCATTCCGACAACTTTTTGTGCAGACCAAATCGAAACAATTGGAAATTTATAAGCCGAAATATGTGTAAGAACTGAAAGAGAACAATTATCAAAAGGATCTAAATAGAAAATCCAAAATCAGGTAACCACAGAGCTATGCATGAGGGAGATACTCCTTAGTTTTTAACAAAATTTTCTTGAATTTATATATTTCAAGTTTTCAAATAGAATCGGTTTTCGGACCAGTAACGACATACCGTAACAGTACATCAACAGACGGGTATCGGCCCGGTGGTAATAAATAACAAGCTACCGTAGTTACTGTGAATTTAGTTTCCGCATATGCGCATTTGGACAATTGATGTCTCTTCAATGAACATTAAATCGAAACAATTGGAAATCTATGAACCGAAATATGTGTAAAAGCTGATAGAGAACAAATTACCAATAGGATCTAAATAGAGAATTCAAAATCAGCTAAGGACAGAGCTATGCAAGAGGGACATACTCCATATGTAAAAAAATCTTAAATATAGAGTGACAAATACGAAGATGATTGTAGATAGCTTTGATGAAATAGTTTTTGCAACAGTAATTTTGCTCCGTTGACAAAATCGCTGTACAAACTACACACACTACAATGGCAAATTGGTTGTGAATAACACAATACCGAAGTTGAAATGTAGACACCATATGCCGGACAGGTGCACACAATTTTTTTAAAGCAAGAACAGAGGTAAAAATGGTGAAATAAAAACAAAGGAAAGCATAAAACGGGAGGATCTTCAGAGCCTGTTTCGCTCACCTGGACCATGGCCTTAGACAAAGATCTTCGAAATCAGTCATCTTGGATATGAACTTTGAAGGGGATAACCCAAGGACTATTGTGGCCAGGTTTGATTCAAACTGGCTCATTGGTCGCAGAGGAGATCTTTGAATGCATTTCCTCTAGAGATCTGCGTTAAATTATGTTTCCAGCTTGTCGCTTTCTCGGATGAAGTACGAAAATATAAATTACTTACTTTGAAAGGGCCAACCCATGGATTGTGACCAAGTTTGGTTTTAATTGGCTTGGTGGTTTCAGAGAAGAAGATCCTTGAATGCATTCCCCTCCCATAGGGCATATTCCTTGTTGGTGGCCATCTTGGATGATGTACGAACTTTAAAGGAGAACACCAAAGGACATTTGTGACCAAGTTTGGTTCCGATTGGCTTGAAAGATTTAGTACAGAAGTTGATCTTTGAAATTAGTACCAATAAGGTCCCTATGTAAAACTATGTTAGTTGCTGGTGGCCATATTGTATGAGGTACTAACATATAAATCACAGAATTTGAAAAGATCACCCAAGGACTATTGCGACTAGGATTGGTTCCAATTGATTTAGTAGTTCCAAAGGAAATCTTTGTATACATTTCACTTAGGGTTTCTATGCTAAACTATGTTCCACTCTTGGATAGGGTACAATAATAATAATTACAAACTTTGAAGTAAACCACACAAGAACTATTATGACAAAGTTTGGGTCCAAATAGCTTAGTAGTAAGAGAGGAGAAGATCTTTGAATGCTATTCCCGTATGGTCCTTTTTTAATTTTCTTCCTCTCTGGTGGCCATCATGGATGTAATGCTTACTTGCCGGACACATAAGGGACCACCTAAGGACAAATGTGAGTAAGTTTGATTCTAATGGCCCTTTAATTTCAGATAAGAAGATATTTGAATATGTTTTCCCGTGGAGTCCAACGTCAAAGTTCCTCGCTGGCAGCCAATTTGATAAGGTCGGACAACTTGACCATGTTCAATAGAATGTAGTCCTTAACATGCTGAACATTTTTGCAATTTAATCTTGACATCTCAAAACGTTTTTGAAATATACGACAAAATGTATAAAATCACCAAAAATGATTAATAAAGGGCAAAAAAATCATATATGGGTATTCCTATTTTCTTCACAATTTCAATGTGGGTAGATCTTGCATGTAATATCCGGAACATTTTTGCAGCTTAAATTGAATCTCTATCTCAAACTGTTTTTGAAATATAAGACCAAATGTATTAAATCACAGACATTTTGACCAATAAAGGACAATAACTCCTATATGTGTATTTAGATTTTCTTCAAAATTGTCATGTGGGTAGACCTTGACATGCTTAACATTTTTGAATAAAAAGTTAAACGCTATCTGTTATATTTTTTTAATCAAATAATAAAAAAAACTTTGAAAATTTTATGCAAAAAAGAGAAATAGATCTTAAATGGATGGGTTATCAGATTTTCTGCAAAATTGCAGGGTAGGAAATTCCAAAATCAAAAATCCAAAAACACGGCAATTCATATTGAACACAAACTGAGACAGTATGACAAAGAAAAAACAATAAAAAAAAGAACGCCACAAAACTAAAGCACTAGCAGTTTGAATCCCTACAAAAACTTGAGGTACCATCAGGTGTTCCGGAAGGATAGGCATTATCTTCTGCACGCATGGCATCCGTCACAAAGAAAGGTAAAATATGGGGTTGAAAGATCTGTTCGGTGACTGATTGTTTAATGTTTTTCTTACCCTAAGACAAAACCAATAAAATCCACGGTACTTCTTACTTCTCCTACCCTCAAACAGTACCATGATGATATTTTGAAAAGCTTCTGTGGATATATTAATGGTGAATGAAAAGATATGGGGTACATGCACATGAGACAAAGTCTCTACAAATACATGGTTAAAAACAAGCATTTGGACAACAACAAGGACAAATCGGTACCACAAACACAACCAACGAAGACAGAAATAAAAGTTGGCAGTGTGATATACAAGGCAACAAGACAACTGAAGCACTGACATTGTGAACTCCAACTAAAACCGGGAGAATTATTAGGTGTTCGGGAAGGGTAAGCATGATCTGCTCCTTGCATGGCACCCGTCATACCCCGAGTGAAAAGTCTGGTTTTGTCACAGTTGGTGCTTGTCAGTCCGGAAATAAAGTCTGAATATACAAATTATTGCCAAAACTACAACAATGGCAATAAAATGCAAAGGACAAATAATACGATAGAAAATAAACAAAAAAGTAATGATATGAATGAGAAAGAAGACAAAAAGAAAAATGCTTATAAATTGTGATAAACTACAACTATGGACATAAAATATTTTTAAAACGAAAAAAATGACAAAAAGTGGTATAACAAGGAAAAAGGACAAAAAGTGGTTGAAATTAGAATAAAGAAAATATACGAACGAAACGAGAACAAAGAACAATAACAGAAGGAAAAATGTGGCTTAAATTTGAATTGAGAACAATGACTAAAACTGGAACAGGGCACAAAACATGTCTACACAAAGGATGATCAAAATCACGTAGTTTTTTTTTTCTTTCCTTTCAAGATTGTGGTCATGGAGTTAGTAGTCTACCTGTATTGGGTGTTATTCGTATGTTTCTTATACTATAGGGAAACGGGACAGATAAAGGGGAGGTTTGGGTGCCCATAAACCGGTTTAACCCTACCGCTGGCTTTTGCTAGTGCCGGTACCAAGTCCGGCTGTCCCGAGTTCCTATTGTTTTCTACGTTTGTCTCTTGTCTTATTCGTGTTTTTCATGTGTAGTTCCATGACAGATTGTGGCATGTTATTATAATTTTCAGCCATTGT
>MJUU01043255.1:170668-184737 GCA_002080025.1 Modiolus philippinarum
TTTTTTCCCTTCTATGACATATATGACTTTAACCTAAAAATCTTAACTAAATCATAAGTGTTTGTTGCAATAATTAAACTCAGATGTATCAAAATTGTGCCATAAAAGTGAAATCTAAATATATAGATTTGAGTGACATTCAAGAAACAATAAAATAAAAATAAAAAATAAAACTGCCTATCTGCATCAAATTTAAAATAATACAAAGGTTTGAGAAACAAACAATTTATTTTGAATGGCCATATACATGTATTTCAAAAGCATTTGTCAACTGGAACTTGAGTTATCTCACTAACTGCCCTCAGACAAGTACAGCCAGGGAAAGACATTTGCATCCATGGGAGATTCTTGTTGTTATATCAAATTTCTACATTTTCAATTTTGCAACTATTCAAATGTCATGGACCACTTAATTGATAATAGTCTTAGGCGTTCAATGTCCCTTTAAATCTGAAACAAGAGTTATTGCAAAATGGCAGCCAGTTAAACCTGCACACATTGAACACTGAATCAATATGGCAAGTGCAGATTTGAATGCCACATGGACACAATATGGACACAATGATATAATCCTCAAGAAAAAATCAGGTTCAGAAGGGGGAGATGCAGTATAGAACCCCATACTTTATACTGACATTCCTTGTCATATATTATGTGGGTGTTTTTATGTGTGGTTATTGAGAAAAAGTGTGAAAAAAAAGATATCATTTGGAAAATAAAAGTATCAAAATCACTATATCGGTAAACAGGAATCAGTGATTCATTATGGCGAAAAAAGATCTCATACTAAGGCTTCATGCAAAATATCAAGAGCTTGATGTACAGTTGCCGAGGAAAATTTGATGAAATAGTCCCATTTGGAAAATGAACGTTAAAAAAAGCACCAATTGGGTGAACAGGAAGTAATAGTATAATATGGCGTAAAAGAGGAGATACATCAAAGTACATGTATCCCATAGTCAAGCTTAATACCCAGAGTAGGGTTTAAAAATGTTATCAGATAACCTAGTTATTTATATACTAATCAATTAATAACCTCGTCATTTCTGATTACTTTTAAACATATACCTTTTTCTCTGATCTTGGCTTTCCAATTCGATCTTATTTGTAATTTGTATTGTATCAGCTTTTATACCTAATTCAAGTTATTGTTTTAGAAATGTTTTGATTTGACCTGCACTAAAAAGGATTTGATTTGATCTGCACTAAACAGGATTTGATTTGATCTGCACTAAACAGGATTTGATCTGCACTAAACAGGATTTTATTTGATCTGCATTAAAAGGGATTTGATTTGATCTGCACTTTACAGAATTTGATCTGCACTAAACAGGATTTGATCTGCACTAAACAGACATAAGTTATCAAAACGACAATCTATAGAAACTGAATTTACCTAACTTTGTCATCTATATATTTCTTCATTAAAACTGGATGTCTGTACTTACAAATGACTTCTAATATGACCATCCTTTTCTTGTCTTGCCAATTCAGGTATCAAACTATAAAGTATATCATAGTATTTCTGACCTTTGAACTCCTCAGCCATAATCAGAGCATTGCACTCAACCTTTAAAACAAAAGATGAGCTTCAATTTTCAGATGTATTCTATATCCTCTGGTTAAATGAATCGTTCAAACAGGGTTAAAATATTTTACACATGGATCCTATTTTCTTAGTTATAGGTCACACTATAATAGACAATGTATAAAATTTATCAACTTCCAATTATATTTTCACATATTTTAAGCTATGTAAGCAGGTAACGGAAAATGAATGAAAGGTCCAGAAGGAACCATTTCCCACCAAATTTTTGACATATTTTATATTAGATTTTTATTTTTTTTTCTTCTGTTGTTCTATTATCAAAAACAAAAGGAAAAGTTCTGATTCTAGTTACAAATTTTATGCACCTCATGTTCCCTTAATTTAAATTAATCAAATCCTAAAAAGAGCAGACAAATTGTAAATAACTGCTAAAGCAATAGAAGTATTTACTTTGTATCATATTTTTTCTATTTTTTTTTTTTTTTTTTTGAATGCTTTGCAAAAATTCATATAAACATGATCATGATGATGAAACTAGTGCTAAGTAATAATGAACTGCATGTTGTTAAGTATTCATTAAGGCAAGTATTATGCTGCTACTATACAGAAATATTATGCATTTGTATAAAGCTATAAAAAATAAAAGAAAGAAAATGAATAAATTCACAATTGGCTGAGAAAATGTACCATCCGCATTTACATAAAATAAAGTTTCTGAATGACATACCTTCCTCAAGGCATATTCTAATTCGTTTGGTCTGTATAATGGATTTATATTGACCTAAAAATAAAAAATTTAGAACATTAAAAATTGAACAATATACATATCATGCATAATAAAAGGAAAATTTCCATCATTTCTGACGCATAAAACATAATTATGACAGAAGTGGTGCAAAAACTTTATGAAGGGGCAATTATCTGTATCAACTGGTTGATTCACATGTAAAAGAAATTGTGTCCATGGGACAGGAATTCCCCAGTCAGATATCTATCGGCAAAGAAGTAGATGAGTGATGGTCTTGAAATGGGGAGAAAGGGTACAATAACTCATCATGCCAAAGCTTCAGACCAAATATATATCTAATCATTAATGCATACACAAGCTGAGAAATCCTAAATAAAAATATTTGGACGTATGTAGGGATGTAGTGTATAAAAATAAAATACTGTGGCATACCATTGTATTTAGTCCAATACTAGGTTATAATGGTATGTACCACAAATTAAAGCAAGTATAATTTGCCCTTTTTCAGTGAAACATGGTCTCTTTAGCCCTTTCCACAAAGTGTTGTTATCTTTTCCTAGATGGGAACTCCTCCGTCAGTTGGAGATACAAAATGTACTAACACTCTTCGCTTCTGGTTCTCACTAGCACGGTTTAATTCTAGCAAAATTTGTGCAGATGACTTATCAGTCTAAATATGAACAGTGTTTTGAACTGTGTTCAGAATGAACAACACTTGCCGTGTTGGATTAATAACCGAAACTATTTCATTGTATTTAAATGCCGGAACCAAAGAGCGGACCGATTTTTCGAAATGGCCTATACAATAAATGATCTTGTTCATCTTGTTATCAATGACAAATGAGGCAGATATGGGGATAAATTATTAAAATACAGAGTTCATCCATAAAAGTTTGTTAGTGTTTGAAAAATTGGGTATATGGATATCTTAAACTAATGAATATAGATAAAAATCACTTGTCAAGATACAGGATATACCCATAATGATGGTCTCTTATACCAAGGCACATTCCAATAAAAATAATTACATTAGTATGCTGCTAAAGCCATGCACCTCTAGTTGATTTGATTTTAAAGATGGACATATCAGCAGTTGATCTCTTTATTAACTTGTTATATGGAGAACATCGCATATCAAAGCATCAAGATTTACTTCTTAGCAAAATTTTACTTTGTCAAAGTGCTAACTCCTCCTCTTAAGGAGGGGGAGGGTGTTAAAGCCTGGATAGATTGACTTGTCCTAAGGCAGCACGGGGGAAATGTTATTGCCCAGGCAGATCAACTAATCCAGAAACTGTCAATTTGCCATTTCTCAATGCCAAAGGATCTCTTCCAATAATCAATCTGGGAAGTAGTGCTTGCAGCTCTCTCCTACAGGGTTAATATGGTCTTCAACTCCTGATCAGTTGCAAATCACTTGGTCCGCTCCATCCAATCTTGAAACATGATATGAACCCAGGAGTACAATATGTGCATGAGTCATCATGGTGATTCGCATAACCAAGCCTTAAGTCCTGATGAAAGAGAAGGCCTGTCTCTTGCACACCTTATGAAGGATCCCACAAGGGGCACACTACTCACCTGTCTCATCCAAATCATTGGAGAGGTACAGCAAGAGCGTACACCTGCAGAAATGAATTTCTTGTACTAGTATCCCTGAGAAGGATGAAACCAGGGATAATTTTGTTGGAGGACTGTAGCAATTGTGAAGTGCAAATCCAAAAGTAAAGGAGAAAATGATTTCCTCAGGATGGCTGGAACTGGGAAATGCAGTTTTATCTGGTAAAGAAAATGATTTGAAGACTTGGAACGAAACAAGCTCAAACTATTCTCAATTTTTAAATGCTCCGTTTACTGCAAAACAGAGTATCCCTTGCATATCCTATTTATTCAAAGTGTAACATACAAAGTACAAAATTTTATAGAAACATGTAGATACCAAAATAATTCCAGCTCTGGCTGTAGCGTATTGTGTAAGTATCCATTCTATTGAGTTTGGACCCCAGATTCCTACTCTATCTCCTCTCTTTAGTCCAAGTTCTAATAAACTTGCTGCCAACTGGTCCGACTGAAAAATAAAGATGAACCTCATTTATAAACATATTTTTTCAATTAAAATACAAATAGAACAACTGCCTATGTACTGGTATGCCTGAACAAAATGTAACAAATGAAAAAAAATGACATCTCCATTCTCTTGCTACATGTACATTTCTTCTATTTAATCCGAGTTCAACTAAACCTGTTACAAGCTGATCAGACTGAAAGGTAACAGATACACTTTTTATCATTTTTTTTTTAAGGGATAGATTTAAGTGCTCTCCCACTCGCCCATGGCAAATGAAATCTGTGCAGGGCAAGTTAAATATGATGCCAACTCTTTCACTTGTAGAGTTAAAATTTTATTTTCATGAACTGTTTCTTTAATTCTGAATGTGGAACTATAAGTTGATTTTAGGAAGGGCAAGTAATCATGGTATTACTTATTTGTGACATGTCCTATATGGCAAGTTGATGATTTATTCATAAATCGATCCCTTTTTTTTATATTCTCTTTCTACATGTTTTAGTGTAATATTCAACTCATGTTTATTTTATGTTTGTTGACAATCCCACATTAGTCTGCGCCAAAAACTTTTTTCATTACTAGTCCTTCGGGCTAGTTGAGATAACAGATTTACTAGTCCAAATCCCATTTTACTAGTCCGAAAAAAAAGTAAAATTTTACTGCGATGAAAGGCAAAGTAGATTTAGCATGTTGTCTAGACAGTGCAATATAAAAATTTCTGCAACAAAAAATTCTTGCTAGTCCAGTCGGACTAGTAGTTGAAAAAATTTACTAGTCCGAATTCAAATTTACTAGTCTCGGGCATCAGACTAGTGCCTAACGGAGCAGACTGCTGCACATTCATGAGTGCAAAAGCAAGGATGTAGCATTGCATGACATCTAGCAAGGAATTCCACTCAAACTAGTGCTAGGGGCCCGCCTTGAACTTACTGTGAGGTATGAGCAAATCTCATTGTTGAAGACCTCATGGTGACTTCAAGATAAAGAACATAGTTTGCCAACCTCAAATTCTGCTGTGGCGGGTCATGATTGACCCAACATTCAGGTACATGTATGTGGTGGCAGGTCATATCGCACCAAGCCATCATGCACCTGTTCAGGGATTCTTTGCAATAGTTCTGTACCATTTTTACTATATATGAGGAGGGCAAGACCTTTTCTGTTAATTGGGCATTTTCAGTGGGGAGATTAATGTTTTTGGTGATATATCAGTAGTTTACTGTTTTTGGACCATTTGGTGTTTTCCGTTCAGTTAAATTTTTACTTTTTCTCAAATTAAAGGAAATTTAAAGCGCAATTTGCTGTTAATCTTAGAAATTGTCTTAATTGTGTTGTGGCGGGTCATTTTGCGGATGACGCTCTCATTGGTGGGTGAAAATGGTGACCCGTGGCGGGTGATTATCCCTTACGGGTCATCGATTAATTTGGCGTGTCACACCCCCAAAAATGAGTCAGTTGTTAAGTATGTAAAGAACAACAATAAAAGCTTTGTTCCATTGCTTAATTTTACGATGCATTTGTAGAGACTTAATTTGTCTCATGTACATTTACTTTACATCCTTTCATTGTTTATTATTATGATAATAACATTGTGTTTAGCAATGACTATGCCAAAATAGTGGTCAGGGTTGATGCCATAGTGCACGACCCGAAGGGGAGTGCACTATGTGTATTCAACCCTGACCACTATTTTGGCATAGTCATTGCTAAACACAATGTTATTATCATTATTATGCTGACTGTGTCATTTATTTTCACCATTTTATTTCAATTTCCAAGTTAATAAATAGCTGTTCTTTTCATTTAGTTACTGTCAGTTTAAAATTTCTGTATTTCAAATACATGTTGTCATGGAAATTTGAAAAATAACTTTTTATGGCAAATCTCAAAAATTCATTTATTTCATGATTTAAAATGAATAGATAAGTAAAATGAATGGTCACAAGTGGGGTAAAAACTTTATTTTATAAGAAATATTACCAAATTAAGGTTAATTTCTGTGACAGTAGATCCCTACAGGTAAAATTTTCATCACTATTTGATTGACAGTACTGTAGCTCCGCCTTCAAAGTCACGTGACAGGCATAGTGCATAGCTGTACGTATACTATGCCAAAATAGTATATCAGACACTATTAATGCAGTTTCTTACAGGAAGCATAATAATACCAAATAAATATCCTAAACTATATAATCAATTTTCTCTAATGTATCTTCAAGGTGTGTTGGATTACAAAAAAAACATTTTCAATATCAATGTAGATGTTTAAACATTATCTAATATTTCACAATTAATTCGTTATACAAAGAGCATAATGCAAAAAATTTCTTTTGTTGAATATATTTTTAAAGTAAATGTGATTTCGAATAAAACTTAATTTGTCAAAGTCAGGTGTCACATACAGTATGATAAATTTAAAAGACACTTATTGAACACAATGTTTTTATATGACAAAAAAGTGTAAAATCAGAGGAAATAATTATAGAGTGGTTGGTAATAGGGTCTGTAAGTCTCGTACAATTTTGGCACTTCCGGGATCAAAAATTGTACCTGGAAGTTACATTTTGAACAAAGATATATGACGTCTCAAACAGAAATTTGAGCATCACAATCCTCTGACGTCATGTTTTGGCGGGAAACGATTTCGAATTGTCTGTTTATCGTGAATTCTCGTGAGTCACATGACGAGACTTACAGACCCTATTATGATGCCAAACTAAAATCATTAGTGAGACCACAAAGATCTGCATATTAAACCAGGTTTTTATTGTCAAATAAGAGCATCTGCAATGCCCAAATTCAAGATCACAATAAGATAAAATATAAAAAAAATAACATCATGTTTTATATATTGGAAATGATAATAAAGGATCAAATATTTCTTCTCTTTAACCATTATCAGTCAGAATATCCATTGGTAAAAGTAAAAAGAAACTGAGTTGAAGGTGCCAAAGTGTTTAATTATCATGATTACCTCCCTTTTTTCTTTACAGTCTAACCTAATTTTTCAGAATGCCAAAACTAGATGAACTATCTGCTTCAAACAAAATGCGATGTTAACAACTAAAATTACTAGGTCCTAATGAACAAATGAGTAGGTCATTTTCACCTTCATTTAACCTTATCATTTCATTGTATAAACTAAAATTTTAAATGTGAAGCTCATAAACTACCTCCTCTAAAAGTTGTTGAAAGGTCTTCCTAAGATTTCCTGTAGAGAATACTAATGCCTCTTTATCAGGGCTAATTTCTGTCCTTTGTTCCAAAGCTTGTCCAATAGTTACTCCTAGTAATGGTTTATCACTTGGGCCCTGGGCATAACTCCATTTTTGTCTGTTTGCACATCTGGTAGAAAATCTACAATAAACATGATAAATAAGATACAACATATACAAATAAAGCCAAAGGTAATACGTTGTAGAAATACAAATGTCCAGTTTTCTAAGAAAAGGCAAAATATTTGTCAAATGAGTTATCTGCTCAGTTTTCATATTTTTGAAGTCCTTGTTGTGCTTGTGGTAAATATCTACTATGAAAAAATTTAATTTAAAATGTTTAAGGTAATTTAATGGAGTAAAGACAATAATAGATTTTTCTTACTGAAAGTTTATCTATCATTAATGAAGAAAGGATATAACAGAAAACACTTACAATGGCTGAACAACACAATCACATGCCACAATCAACCAGGGAACATCACAAGAAAAACAATAAAATGACAAAAGACAAACATAGACAACAATAGCAACTCGGGGATAGCCAGACTTGGTACCGGCAATAGCAAGAGCTAGCAGTAGGGTTAAATCGGTGTATGGGTAACCTCCCCTTTCTCTATCCCATTTCCTTATATTTTTCACTTCAAATTTTAGTGAAAAATCAATAGGGTCATCAATCTTGTTGTCCAAGAGAATCTTCTGAAAAAAGCAAGATATTAACTTTTTTAGAGTCTAAACAATTTTGGAAATTTTGTTTAGAAAATGAAAGATAGTATAAAGTATGGTAAAGAACTCTCTTTGGAAATATGAAATAAAAAAAAGTGTCACTGATTATATTTTGATAAAATAAAGGAAAATGTAATATTTTTTTTCCTTATTAATTCTCATAATTATCCCCCTTTACTAAAATAAAGAGTTTTTCAAAAAGTGACATATTTTGTATGCTTGCAGCATAAATGCTGCTTATTTTATTTCATTTATTATCAATAAACTATTCAAAATCATCATTACAAAATTTTAACAGTAAATTCAAATCTTTATCAGATGCACAAAAAGGATGCACAATTTTAGACACCAAAACAACCTTAAATTATGGATTTTTTCGTGTTCCATCTTTTAATATTTTTACTAAGTCTAGTCATGCAGTGTACATTTAATGTATAACTAATCTCAGATCAGGATTAACAAACTCTCAATTTGAATTTTTAAGGTCAAAATGCATGTAATGAAGCTTTCAGAACAACAATATGAACAACTATGCTTAGCGGGTAGGGATCTTTTAAAGTCTAGCTGGCTGAAGTTGAATTCATTTGTGCCCTATATATGCTTTACAAATAAAGTTTTACTGCAACTATTAAAACACATGCAAATATACATGTTTTCATCACATTTTTATGATTTATTTTGCAACTTAACTTTAAATATTCAAGTCTTAATTTCAATTATGGATTTTTTCGTGTTCCATCTTTTAATATTTTTACTAAGTCTAGTCATGCAGTGTACATTTAATGTATAACTAATCTCAGATCAGATATATATATATATATATATATATATATATATATATATATATATATAATCAAACATTAGACGAAAGTGAACAGTACACAAATAATACAGTTAATATTTCAGCCCCTATCCAGGCCTTTTTCAAAACACAATAAAGTAAAAAATGAAATCAAACAAGAACTATGCAATAAAGTAAAAAATGAAATCAAACAAGAACTATGTACAAAAAAGTCTAAACAAAACAATTACAGCTACATTATAGACGCTGGTTATCACAAATGTAATCCGAGATGAATGCCAAGAGGGAGATGAAGAAAAAACTTTTGTCAGTTACTGTATATCGAAAAGTATTTAACAAAATCAATAACTGAAGACATTGTAGTGAAACCGGAAGAAATAATATCTGCAATTGGAAAATGTGTTATTTGTAAATTTTAACACAAATTTCCTGCTGCTTTTAGAAATTTAATTATCTCAAAAAGTCAGGTTTTAATATTCAAGCTGGATTTAATTTTTTGCATCCAGAACCGCTCTTTTGCTTGTCGCTTTGTCTCATTCCAAGATTTATTTTGGTCAATGGCAACAACTTTCATGTCTGTCCAGCTATGTCCTATGCTGTTGAAATGGACAGCCGTTGCCTGTGTTAATTCCTTTTTCTTTATGTGATTACGATGTAAATTAATACGGAGATTTAGTGAATTTTTTGTTTCACCAATATATTGCTGTTGACATACTGCACACGTAATCATATATATCACATTTTCGGATTTACAGGATTTTCAATTATTGATTTTGTTAAATACTTTTCAATATACAGTAACTGACAAAAGTTTTTTCTTCATCTCCCTCCGGGCATTCATCTCGGATTACATTTGTGATAACCAGCGTCTACAATGTAGCTGTTATTGTTTTGTTTAGACTTTTTTGTACATAGTTCTTGTTTGATTTTATTTTTTATTTTATTGTGTTTTGAAAAAGGCCCGGATAGGGGCTGAAATATTAACTGTATTATTTGTGTACTGTTCACTTTCGTCTATTGTTTGATTATATTCTTCTCACAAAGTGTGTATCCTGTCGGATCCAGTATGTCGGGAATTTTAGTGCTGTTGCTTTGTTTATAGATGTTTATATATATATATATATATATACAGGGCTGCCAAGTTTTGGGAAGCAAAATGCGTGAGATTTCCAAAAATTTATAAAGATCAAAGGGAAAATAAAAAAGATCAAAGGAATTTGCCGAAATTTAAGATGAAAATGCGTGACTCTCACGCCTAATGCGTGAGACTTGGCAGTACTGATATATATATATATATATGTCAACAAATATAGTTCCGTATAACAAAAGTTCCTTTAGAACAAATATTATAAACAAAGGCAATATAATATTTCTTCCTTTTGGAACAATTGTCATTATAGCATTTATTCAGATTGGAACAGATACTACAGTATATTTGTTCCGTTGTATTTATCAATTCTATATACTTCATCCATTTGGAACAAATATTACTAAGAAACTCATAACATATTGGTCATTTCAGCGTCATTGAATTTGTTTTTTCCATGGCAAATTTATAGCTGCTTTCATGATGAGTTATTCATTTAACATTTGGAGTTTTTTCGTTTTAGATGCTATTTTTTTTTTATTTTTATCATTATCATGATTATATCTATCTTTTTTATCTTGGGTGTTAGAGGAAAGGGGAGGGCCAACATCTCTTGTATTGCAGATCTAGCTAAAAGTAATCTGCTAAACTGTAGCTCTTAATTATGTTAAATTCCTTGTGCTATTTTTTTTAACATTGCTGATCAACGTCATCATGCAACGGCCGTCTCGGCCAAATCAGAAAAAAATGAAAGGACCTTTACCATTCAGCAGCTAGCATGAAGAGAACACGTTATGATTTCAAATTTCAGACATGGATTTGATTGCTAGATGTACAAAAAGACTGATTGGTCAGTGGCAGATTTAGGGGGTAGCCCCCCCCCCCTCCCCCCAGGTTGGAATATACTTAAAATTGCTAGTGGAAGTGGGAGTTAAACAAGGGTGTATTTTAAGCCCTACTCTGTTTTCATTATATATGAATGATTTAGTTAATATTTTTGATGATTCCTGTGACCCGTGTTTTATTCATGAACAAAGTATTTCTGCCCTTTTATATGCAGATGACATTGTTGTGTTGATTTCAGAATCTGAAGCAGGGCTCCAGTCTTGTTTAGATAAAGTCTTCTCATATTGTAATAAATGGAATCTTTCAGTGAATACTCAGAAATCCAAGGTGATTGTTTTTAATAAACCTGGTAAAGTAATTAAAAATAAAAAATTCTATATTAATGGTTGTGAATTGGAAAATGCTATTGAGTATAAATACTTGGGAGTTATTTTTAAACCATCTGGTAGTTTCACAAGGGCTAATGAGTATCTATGCCAAAAGGCAAGAAAAGCTGTATTCTGTATATAGAAAACTCTTTATTCTGATAAGGTAAATATTTTACCACACCTTAAATTATTAGAAGCTTGTGTTAAGCCAATCTTATTATACTGTTGTGAAGTTCTTAGTTTAGATGTTTTACTGAAAGATAAGTCCACTATAGAGTCTAGACATTTTCTTTATAAACCTGTTAATGTACAACTGAAATTTGCCAAACACATACTTGGTGTAAACAAAACTGCATCTAATATGGCAGTTTTTGGTTATCTTGGTATGTTTCCTTATTCTATAGATGCCATTAAACTATCTGTTAGATACTGGCATCACATTGTAAATTCACAGCCTGATAAATTGATTGCCTATATATTTAAAAATTCACATTGCTCTGACTGGTATAACAACAAGATGAGCATACTGTTTAAAAAGATTAATTTTGCGCATGTCTGGCAAAATATGAATTCTTTTAGTAAAAGTAGGCTCTCCTTTTCTGTAGAAAACAAACTACAGGAACATTTTTTAAATTTTTGGGCAGAAAAGCTAAGTAGTGGACAAGGAAATAAATTAAGAATCTATAGCGAGCTGAAAAATGATTTTGAACTAGAAAATTTTTTGAAATTAGATTTAAACAAAAAAGATTTAGCGAATTTTATTAGAGTAAGAATTAGTAATAGTAATTTAATGATTGAAAAGGGCAGACACAAAAAGATAGATTTGACCCTTAGAATTTGTCCTCTCTGTAAATTAGGAATAGAGGATGAAGTACATTTTAGCATCTTTTGTCCATCTCTTAGTGAGAAGAGACTTTCTTTTTTCAATAAATTGGAAAATATAGTCCCTTCTTTCTCTGATTTGTCAGATATTGAAAAATTTCATTTCATTTTCAAAAGTAATGATTATGATATTATGACTTGCTGTATTCAGGGTATAAGTGATCTTTACACTGAAAGGAATAAGCTTGTTTAATTTATGTTATTCAATGAGTAATATTTTATTGCCTCCTCAGTCTTGATATTTAATTTTCATGTATATAATGTACTAAAATCTGTATTATGTTTATTTTTTTTCTCCCTTGTTTGTATTTGTCATGTTTGTCATTGATAACAATCCTATTTTGGATTTTAATATCAATAAAAAATTGAAATTGAAATTGAAATTGCTAGGGGTTTTTGAAAATATTGGGTTCTGGGCCCCCCTTTTGAAAAAATTATGGGTCAGGCCCCCTCTTAACAAAAAGTCTGGATCCGCCACTGGGGGGGTATTTAGTTTATAAATTTGTCAAGTTTTCATGTTTCCATCACAGGTGCTTGAGGACAGGGCCCTATATTGGGCCCCTATGGTCCCTCCCCTTTTTATAATGTATAATCCATTTTTCAATATTGGCCATTTATTTTTGCTATTTCATACTTATATAACATATATCTATTGTCAATTTCCTATTTTACTATCAATGTGCATCTCGACATATAGAGCGAAGCGATGTCGAGATGCACATTGATAGTAAATGAAGTATTACCTGACACAATTAACTAAGTTATGTACATTGATGATGCTTCTACACCAGAACACAGGTTTCATATTAGTTGCAATATCATAAATATTGACATCTGATCCTGTAAATGTGTACTAGTACCTTTGAACTTGATGACCTACCTGTTTAGCTAAAGGCTACAATGGGGAAATGTGTTGAAAATATAAACAGTTGCTAACAGGTTTTAAAAAGCATGAATGATACACATATATGCAATACATATCAGGTTAGGCCTACTTAATTGTCTTTTTGCAATCTGAGAGACTCACATAAAGGATGTGAGCAACAATGTGGTTGTCGATTCCGACATGAAAAACGTTTCTCTTCCTGATACGGTAAAATGTTGTTCACCATTGTACATTTCCGGTTAATCAAAGCCATGGCAAATGTTACCAAAGTATGTTTTAATATGAATATGTCTTTGAAAGTGCTTAAAATGAATGATAAATCAATGTACAGAAGCTTGTGGTCATTAATGAGACTTCTTCTATATGCCTTTGGCGAAATAGTCACTTGCCAAAAGTGTTGCCACAACTGTCTGAACTGAACATGCTGAACAAGTGAAATTATTAATTTACTTATAGGCATGTAAAAGCAAAGAGAGACAACTCAAAATTTAACCAAATTTCTGTTGCCAAATTTGCATTGAAAAAATGGTTACACACCGATAGTCCGAAGGTCTGAAAGTTCGATTGTCCGAAGGTCCGATAGTCCGAAGGTCCGATTGTCTGAAGGTCTGATAGTCCGAAATTAACCCTTTGTAAACCAAGATAGGAAAAATTATAGACATTTTTTTGTCCTTTAGATAGGAAAAATTATAGACATTTTTTCTAAAGGACATTCCCAACATATGCTGTAAGAGGACTACAAGAAAAGCGTGAAATTCTGATGGCAACAGAAAGATAGCAGACGAATTTACTAAAATACATGGAACGCGGTTTAAAGTAGTTTTATATGCTAATTGGGCAAGGGGCAAATTAATGCACCCGTTACACAAGAACAAATTTAGTTTGTCACCTC
>MJUU01043255.1:188177-199204 GCA_002080025.1 Modiolus philippinarum
ATTAAAGAAATTATCCAGGTGCAACTTAAAAAATCACCGAAATTTAGGGCCAAATCAGGCCCTTAACGCACCTTGTCCTTTCATCGAAATCGGACTATGTCGAATTTTTCCGCCTTTTAGGCAGGAATTTGAAAATGGCAGTCAACAAACAATTTTCAACACCATTTTTGAAGAAGCAACGTCAATTTCTATTTGATCCTATTTGGTAACCGAATTTCATTGAAATCGGACAATGTTGAAATTTCCTGCCTTTTTTGCGGCCATTTAAATATGGCTGTCATCGAACAATTTTCATCACCGGTTTTGAAGTCGCAACATCAATAACTATTTGGAAGCCAAATTTTATTGAAATCGGACAATGCTGAATTTTCCCGCCTTTTTTGGCGGCCATTTTGAAAATGGCGGTCAACAAACTATTTTCAACACCAGTTTTGAAGTCGCCACAGCAGGGCAAAAATTTTATCAATTTACACTTAACTTTCATCTTCTATAGTTTTGGAAATAAAAGACGAACAATACGAAAATTTAAAAAATTCTGTGAAAAAAGGTCAATAACTCCTACAAAATTTCTGGATGGGTTGATCTTGATATGCTGAACATTTTTGCAATTTACACTGCACCTCTATCTGCTACACATTTTGAAAGAAAAAATAAATATAGATTAAACCACAAGATCCCGTTATTACCAAATTTTATCCACTAGAGATAGTTAAATTAAAAAATTTAAATTGCAAGGCTTGCCGAGCATTTTAAAATTTATAAATTTAACTATCGAGAGTGGATAGAATATGGTAATAATCGGGATAAAGTGGTGTAATCTTTTTCTCTAATGATCAATGATAAACCTCGAGAATTGTATTCCGAATAGATTTGGCGGGAAATAGCACGGATACGTTGAAAAAAGGAAATTTATCTAACGTGTCAAAACCGGTTTAAACTTGACATATCATTAGAGAAAACATAGGTAATCAACGATTACAGAGTTCGCATCGTTATGGCACTTTGTCACAGTAATAAAATGTTGCCTGGATGTTGACATCACAGTCGCATGCATAAGATCCTACCATGTATAGTGACTGAGATCTGAATTTGTCCGAAGACTTGAACATAAATCACTCATGTGTAAAACATAGTCAAAGTGACCTATTTTTGCCTGGATGCTGATGTACCATCAGGAATGCATGCCTATGCAAGGTTACATTATCCTACCATGTACAGTGACTAAGATCTGAACTTGTTCAAAAACTGGAATGTAAATCAATCAAGCGGAAAATATAGGTCAATGTTGGATGCTGATAGTATCATCAGAGATGGATGCATATGCAAGGTTACATTATCCTACCATGTATAGTGACAGAGATCTGAACTCGTCCGAAAACTTGAATGTTAATCAGTCAAGCGTAAAATATAGTTTAGAGAGACCCAATTTTCTTGGAGGCTGTAAGATAGCCCAAGATGCACCTGCATACAAAGTTTGATGACCCTACCATGCATTGTTGCAGAGATATATGCCCAAATGCGGACGCGGACGTAGACGGGGACGCCAATGGTACTCCAATAGTCCACCTCAACTTCGTTGAGGCGAACTAAAAAGCAACAAATTTTGAAAATTTTACGGGCTATAACTCCGAGATGGGTTTTCAGATTTTCTTCAAAATTCTTCAGTAGGTAGATCTCGTCATGATGATTATTTTTATTATGGTCAGATTTTTGATATTTGTAATGGATTTCGAGTTATTGGCTAAAAACTGCAATTTACCCCTATGTTCTATTTTTAGCAGTGGTGGCCATGTTGTTTGACCGGCNGTTTGATTACATTTGACCCAGCGGTTTCAGAGGAGAAGATTTTGAAATTGTTGACGGACGGACGACAGATGAAAAGTGATGGCAAAAACACACATGACCTTTTAGTCCAGCTAAGCTTAAAAGAAAATAGTTTTCAAACTCAAAATTTCGACTTCTTAAAATTTGTATTTTTGATTTTTTTTTCAACTCAAAATTTCGATTTTTAAGTAACAATTTTGACATTTTCAAAATCAAAATTTCGACTTTAAAAGTCAAATAAAGTTTTCTACTTTTTAAACTTGAAATTTCTGCTTTTTCGAACTCAAATTTTTGACTGTTTTAGCTATAAAAATCTGACTTTAAAAAAAGTCGAAATATTGAGTTTTTAAAGTCGAAAATTTGAGTTTCGGTTAGTCAAAATTCATCAAGGTTCATATTATAGTTTCTTTGTTTCTTTTAAGTCCAAATTTTGAGTTTATAACTGCCAAAATTTTTAGTTCTTCAAAAGTCGAAATTTCGACTTTTTATAGTCAAAATTTAGAATTTTGAAAAGTCGAAATTTTATTCGAAATTTTGAGTTTGAAAACGTAGAAACTTCGAGTTTGAAAAAGTCAAAATTTTGGGCTTAGAAAAGCCAAAATTTTGAGATGAAAGTTAAAATATTAAGTTTGAAAAAATGAAAAAAATCAATTTCAAATTTAATAAAGTTGAAATTTAGAAATATTTGGAGTCGAAAATTATAATTTTACAAAGATTTCATTTTCCGTTACACTCCATTAAAATGAAGACTGTAGTTTAACATTTGACCCTTCTGTATAATACAGATAAATATGGATGTAGTGTTGATATCTGACGGACAAATTTTAAAGGGACCATCCGATGACTGTTGTGACCATTTGCATCTATTACCTCAGCGGTTTTAGAGAGACAGATGTTTAAATGAAAAGTTTTGGAGCATTTAACTGAGAAGGACGAACAGACATCGCATACTACTTGACTGCAAAAACTATGCTAGAATCTAATAATATTTACCAGAGTTGTCCCTTTGCATTCTTTTTTTTAACCTGAATGGGGGGGGGTGGGCTCTTGAATAAATAACAATCAGTATTCAACAATTTTACATGACATTAATTTCCGTCAAAATCAGCATCAGACTTCAACCTATCTCTATAAGTCTACTTCAACATTTCCAATAAACATTTTTTTCACCGGTTGAGCCGTTTTTTTACGATTTGTGACATTTTCGGACAATCAGACCTTCGGACTATCGGACTACCAGACCTTCGGACTATCGGACCTAAGGACTACCGGACCTTAGGACTATAGGGCTGTCACCGAAAAAATTACCCTTCAACTACCCTTCAATTACGGGCTTTTGTGAATAACAAAACTACCAGATTTCCAATGCAATTGATTATTATTACTGACATAATAAAGATTGTGTATATTCATATTTAAGAAAATTAGAAAGTGAGGCAACATTTGGGATAGAAATTTTTTTTTTTAAATTACAATTTTTTAGGAAAAACTGAAACAAGCAATTTAAAATTACTATCTGAAATAAGGAAAATATGTGTTTAATATAATTACTGCAAAAAAATTGAACAAAATGCCCGTACTCTATTTTTTTTAATATTTTTTGAAAGAAGCCAAGTCTCAAAAAGATGGAGTTACCTCCTTTTTATAAACCTTTTATTTTATTGTCAGCACTTCACTGAAGGTAAACTATTGTTATTTTTCATTGTTTTCCAATTTGTTTATCATCTTAAGCTAATTTGAACTTCTTTACAGAGATGTATACTTTGAAACATATTATTTAGCATTCTTCTGATATATGATATTTGACCAAAATTGGTATATCATATTCTTAATTTCCTTTGAATTATGGAATGCTTAAAGAAATATAAATGTTGATATTTTAACACTGTCAGAGCTGCAAAAGCATAGCACCTTAAAACTTGAAGAAAAATCTGTTCTGATTCATGCATCTTGTTGTTGCAATTTTAGTAAATTTTTATCCCTTGAAATTTTTCTTTAGAATTTAAGGCTTTTAGTCTCAGGTCAGCAGTAGCGTGTAAATGTCTTTCAATAATAGAACATCAATTGTATAAGATTCCATTTTATTTTCATGAACAATATTACAGTTAAGCTTTAAGAAGAAAAATAATATGAAAATTAGTAAATGCTTGTCGTAATTGCTACCCATACCGAAATTTAATGAATATGAAATTTAGAAATTCAAATTGTTGCCCTCCTGGTTTAACAGTAATGCATTTTTGCACATTTCATTTTTAAAAGCAAGATAAGTTTTATATATGTAGTACAGTCATCAAAGGTCAATCAGCATTAATAAATACTTAAGATCTGCAGTCTATAAGAGAAAGGGAAAATTCTCACAAGTTGAAATTCACTAAATGTGTCATAAATCATATTATTTGTACTAAAGGAAAGAAATACTGACTTTTGTCTCTTTCACTTCAACTAAGATTGGCAACCAATCATGACTTTGAAATAAACTGGCGCAGAAAAATATAGAAAAAGATATATAGGTATTCCATTAAAATGGCAAAGTTACTACTTTTAAAATAATTTAAATCACATAGAAATCCAAATAATTAATTCGTATTTAATATTCATGAAATAAATAAGTGAAAAAATATAAATAATTGCCTCCAGAGACCATGGAGACAGAATAATCACCATGATTATTTTGACCGACTTCAGATTTGTCAATAATAATTTATTTTGTAGGCTTATTAATTAAAACACACAAATGAAATCATGGAAATAGTAAAAAGATGCATAGAAACAAATACAACATTTTACATTAGTAAAGACAGGTCAAAATAAATATTTTTGTGACATTTTTAACTGGAAACAGATTTTCAAAAATCCAGAAATTATATCAATATTAAAAATGACTGTCATTTGCTTATTTTTTAAGCTATTTGCAAAAAGTAAAGTGTTTTGAAAATGTGGAAGAGATGTCTTTCAGATGGCATAATCAATTTTCCCATTAATTTTACAATTCAAAAATCCCTTTGACAGAGATGGGGTAATCGTAATTTGTAATCGTAATCAGCTGTAATCCATTTCATTTTTTCATGTAATCAGATGTAATCTGTAATCGTACAATTTTTTGATTACATGTAATCATAATGTAATCAATTACATTCAATTTTACCCTGTAATCATGATTACATTTTGATTACTTTTAGAAAACTGCAATTTTAGGAAGAAGTATTAAAGTTTTATTTTAATATAAAAAAATAAGAAATGAAATGCAAAAATTTAAATTTATATTAAAAAAATTTATAAGAAAAATTAAAACAAGAGTTTAAAATTCAAAAAAAAAATGTTGATTAAAAATGATATCTTTACTTTTTTATGTTAAAATGTTGTAAAAACATTTTTTTTCTTAAAAATTCAAAGAATAAAATTAACTTTTAATCTTGTCATACTTCAGGAGAAGTATTGCAAAGTTTTTACATAAGTTGTCTATATTTTCTGATATTATGTCAATTTTGTTCACACTTCAAACATCCTGTTACATATTTATTGGGGATCATTAATAGATTGGTAACTTGTATCATAGATAATTAGATTTTTGTTAATTTTGACACCTGTAGGGTGATGTCATTGCTAAACATGATTAACAGGTATTATTACTACAATATTATTGCTAAGATATAAATGGTTACATATACATCATGTACATGGAAATTAATAATTGATCAGAAAAAAACAAAAACTATGGTCTTTTCTAAGGTAGACAGACAGCAAATTTAGAATTTCCTTTGGATGGGTCTGATTAAGAATAAAGTTACTTGGAAAATACAAGAAAAAGAGATAAAACTACCATAAATATCAAATAAACTTTTCATTGATAATTATCCCTGGATCAAATATGTCTCAATGAGACAGGCAACTCTTATATCTGGACCCAGGAGTTTTTCAAAATTCAAAATAGCTCATAACAATTATAAATAACCGACTTTGAGAACAATTTGAACAAGAATGACACTCTTTGTTACAAAATTCACCAAAAGCTTTAAATAATGAATTACTTAAAGATTCCTTTGAATTTGAAAATTACTTAGATATTTTAGACGAAAAAAACCTATATTCACTTTGTAAATTTAGAACAGCAAATCATAAAAATCCAATAAAAAACTACACATTTTAACAATATTGACAGAGAAAATAGAGTGTACACAAACTGTAACATCAGGGATGAATTTCACTATATTATGGAATGTAATAATTAGTGAATACAGAAACAGAGTTCTATTTTAACTTTAACACAGACATCTTTTGTCATATGGAGTAGATGTAGGTCAGATATAACTGTTAATTGAGAAAATGCAAGTCAGAGATATCTAGTACTAAATGGAGTAACATGTGGAGTATATATAGATTTAAAGTTAAAAATCTTTTATAATGTGTAGTAAATGTAAACCAAAGAGACATCTTGTACTATATGAAGTAAATGTAAAGTATATGTAGATAAAGTAGCCTACAAATGTAATCTGTAATGTAATCAATTACATTTGAGATGTAATTGTAATGTAATTGATTACATTTCTAAAAAGGGGTAATTGTAATTGTACCTTTGAGTCCCTATTACTTACATCTGCTTTGCTGTTAATTAAAACGGTATCTGTTTTTAGCTCACCTGGCCACAGGCCATGTGAGCTTTTGCCATCACTCGGCGTCCGTCATCCGTCCGTCGTCCGTCCGTCCTCCGTCCGTCCGTCCGTTAACTTTTATTCAAAAATCTTTTCCTCTGAAACTACTGGGCCAATACTATCCAAACTTGGCCTGAATCATCACCAGGGTATGCACTTTCAAAGTTGTGATTTTTATGTCCGTAGACCAAACAACATGGCAGCTGTTACTAAAAATAGAACATAGGGGTAAATTGCTTTTTTTTGCAAATTACTCGAAAACCGTTACAGATATCAAAAATCTGACACATGGTAAAAATGATCAGCATGATGAGATCTACCCACTGTGCAATTTTGAAGAAAATCTGAAAACCTGTCTTGGAGTTATAGCCCTTTTTCCGTGAAATTTTCAAAATTTTTGCACTTTTAATTTTTATTTCAAAAAGTGTAGCAGATAGAGGTCAAGTGTAAATTGCAAAAATGTTCAGCATACCAAGATCTACCCACCCTGAAATTTTGAAGAAAATCCATAAACCCTTGTAGGAGTTATTGCCCTTTTTTCACTGAATTATTTAAATTTTCGTAATTTACATCTATTATTTCCAAAACTATAGAAGATGAAGGTTTAGTGTAAATTAATGAAATGTTTACCATGCTGTGGCGAATTCAAAAACTGATGTTGAAAATTGTTTTACCGCCATTTTCAAAATGGCCGCCAAAAAAGGCGGGAAAATTCAACATTGTCCGATTTCAATAAAATTTGGTTTCCAAATAGATCTTGATGTTGTGAGTTCATAACTGGTGTTGAAAATTGTTCGTTGACCGCCATTTTCAAAATGGCCGCCAAAAAAGGCGGGAAAATTCATCATTGTCCGATTTCAATGAAATTTGGTTTCCATGTAGATATTGATGTTGTGACTTCAAAACCGTTATTGAAAATTGTTTGTTGACCGCCATTTTCAAAATAGCTGCAAAAAAGGCGGGAAAATTCAACATTGTCCGATTTCAATGACATTTGATTTCCAAATAGGTCTTGATGTCGCAACTTCAAAACTGATGTTTAAAATTGTTTGTTGACTGCCATATTAAAATTGGGCCTAGAAAAAAAAGTTGTGAGTTTAGGGTAACCCGACCCTACCTAAAATTTTATGCCTACCCTAACTTTTTTTTGCCTATTTTACAACAAGCACTTTTAAAGTCAGAAATGTTCATCCATTACTACAATGTAAAAAAAAAATATTAAAAAAAAANAAGGCGGGAAAATTCAACATTGTCCGATTTCAATGACATTTGATTTCCAAATAGGTCTTGATGTCGCAACTTCAAAACTGATGTTTAAAATTGTTTGTTGACCGCCATATTAAAAATGGCTGCCAAAAAGGCAGGAAAATTCAACATCGTCCGATTTCAAAGAAATTTGAATTCCAAATAGATATTGATGTTACGACTTCAAAACCGATGTTGAAAATTGTTTGTTGACTGCTATTTACAAAATGACGTCTCGACTTCAAAACTGGTGTCGAGAGTGGTCCTTAGCAAGAACATTTTTATCAAAAAAGCCCAACAAAGAAATATAATAAAACATGATCAGACTTTAAAAACATTCAAGATATTGGACGTGTTCGACCTACGAAAGTTTGAGAAACTGAAGATCAACTGTATAACTTACATTGTTACCTTGATTGTGGCAACTTAAAGCCAGGTGAGCGATACAGGCTCCTGGGAGCCTCTGGCTTTTTTTTTTAAATCGATCCAGAAATTAATTCGGAAGAATAATTTTACATAATTTATTTCTGGACCGATTTTTATAAGATTTGTATTGTCAAAAAGAGCTTGACATGAAGTTTCTTAACGCGTCACGGTGTATGTTGAGGTCATAATAAGGGTTGTCAACAGAATTACTATTTTTCACTGCCTCATCAAAGATATAGTTTATAATTATACTTTTGCAAAGTATCTTAAGTTAATGGTATGCTGTTGGCATGTGTCAAGAATTTCCATTATATTCAGACATGTTTTGGAAACTGGTAACCTCCTCATTGTACTGAATCATGCTGAATATCATGATCAGTGTGAGAAGGTTTTGTTTACTGTCTCATTTCAATAGCAGTATACATTTGTAACTATATAATTTAATTTCAAAGCAGTCATATGGTATCTCAGTAGAACAATATTTTGTAAAAATATAAGCAAATACAAAGGCTTTTAAACATCTTTTTGTCTCGCCTGCGAAGAATGTCGCGGAAGCGAGACATAGCGATCCAAATTCCGTCGTCGTCGGCTTCAACAATTGCACAAGTTTTTCATAGGTTGAATAGAGTCATTTAATCTTTATAGAATTGTGTCAAAATTGGACAGTAGCTAGATAATGGTCAGAAAATTACCTCTAGCTAAAAAAATTTGATTTTTTTTTTTAACCCTTTCCTTTATATAGACGCCTTTAGGCCCCCCACCCTTTCAGGGCTATAGATGGGTGCTGTATAAGGCTCTAGGATGAGGATATGGGCTTATTGAACAAAATATAACTTAGGCAAAAAAATGAGTGTTTTCAACGTGCGGCTTGGGACCAAGAAGATATGTCAGGGGGTCCCAGAGGGGGGATGTGCCCCTCTGTCTTGGGGGTTCGAAGGGGGTGCAGGCCCCCTCGCCGGAAAAACAAGTGTTTGGGGCCATACATCCTCGCTAGATAGCCTAGCCTATAGCTCATAAGGTGAATTTTGGGATTTTGGTGAGTTGCACTGCAGATTTTTGAAAAATTTTGAAACCTGAATCTGGAGGGCTCAAAAAATGCATTTTTTGGTCCCCTTGAGGCCCCCTGTTGTCTCCATGGCAACAAGGAACCAGGTTGTGAAAGCATTTTTCTGAAGACATTAGACCAGGGTGTACCTTCACCAAGTATGAACCTTCTGGGTTGAATTTCAAAGAAACTAGAACATTTTGATTTTCTAGCTCAATTCAGAATGGTCAAAAATTGACTTTTCAAGTCTCAGAAAGGAAAGTGTTAAATGTTAACCCACAAATTAAAGTTTTTTAGATGGTGAATAAAGTTTTTAAATCTTATTGGAATATCATAAAAACTGGCCAGAAGCTAGAAAATGTTCTGAAAATTACCTCCAGATGAAAATTTTGAAATTTATTTTTTTCATTTTTCCATATTTTTTCCGTATTTGGACTTAGTTTTTTTTTTGCAAAAAAATTGAATGTTAACCCACAGATTAAAGTTTTTTAGAAGTTGAATTAAGTTATTAAATCTAATTGGAATTTATTGAAAAGTGGTCTAAACTTAGATGATGGTCAGAAAATTTTCTCCAGCTGAAAAAATTGGAAATTTTTTGGGGGGTATTCCATATTTTTGCGAATTTGGACTTAGTTTTTTGCTAAAAATTTCAATGTAAATCCACAAATAAAAGTTCTTAAGAAAGTGAATTAAGTGTTTGTGTCTTACCAGAATTTCATTAAAATTGGACATTGCTGCATGCAGTGTGCAGATATGGAACAAGCTGTTGGAATTTTCATTGTGGTTAACAACTTCTCCAACTTCAGTAAATTTCCTGAAAATATCAAAGACCAATAATTTTTGAAATGTTTGCATACAATTTTGGAAATAGGGCAATTCTTTGATGCCAAGCATAATTTTGAATGCATAAGAAATAAAAAACAGGGTTCCAACATTGGTAAATTTCCTGTAACTGTCCAAGACATGCAATTTTTTGAAATTCTTCTTAGCAACCATGGTTTTTGAGTGAATTTGAAATAAACAAACATTTTAATGAATAAAATTGCAAAAATTTGTTATTCCAATATTTGGTAAATTTCCTGGAACTCTCTTAGACCAATTATTTTTTTGGAATTCTACCTAGCAACCATACATGTACCTTTTTTAAAATATATTGATGAAAACAGTAATTTTCAATAATGGAATTGATTCCAACATCGGTAAATTTCCTGAAACTGTCCAAGACATGCAATTTTTTTAAATTCTTCTTTGCAACCATGGTTTTTGAGTGAATTTGAGATAGATAAACATTTAATGACTAGATTTGCAAGAAGTTTTGATTCCAATTTTTGATAAATTTCCTTGAACTCGATCTCAGACCTAAAAGTATTAATTTTTGGAATTCTACCTAACTACCATACTTTTTTAAAAATATATTGATGAAAACAATAATTATCAATAATGGAATTGCAAAAATATTTGATTCCAATTTTGGTAAATTTCCTGAAACTCTTCAAGATCTGTTATTTTTTGGAATTTTGCCTAGCAACCACACCATTTTAAATACATTTTGGTGAAAACAGTCATTTTCAATACCTAAATTGCAAAAATATTTGATTCCAATTTTGGTAAATTCCTGAAACTCTTAAACACCAGTTATTTTTTTGAATACAGAAAGTATATAAACACTAGTATTGTCCTGATTATAATGATACCTTACTGAGCAGACGAGACACATGTTTCCGAGGAACCTTTACAAATTTTTTATGTCTTTTTATTTCATGTATTTGTTGAATTAGGTCTTTATTTATAAAATATTTGCTGGAGAACAGCATAATACACGTATTTATACGACCGCA
>MJUU01043256.1:1080-13366 GCA_002080025.1 Modiolus philippinarum
GCCTCATGCGTTGCTTAATCGGCTTTGCTGAACCAGTGTCTATACTATGTTCTATTTCAGTAAAGTCTCCAAGGTCATAGTCATGTGTGGCAAATGCATCTTGGTAATCACACAGCATATCATATACTTGCTGTTTTTCTATATCGGACAATTCTCTACATGACCTTTTGTACAAGTCCGATAAGTGTTCAGGGAGTTTTTTACCAGCAGAACTGGTTACATTAAATGTATTCACCTTTTCATCTCCTGGTTCGGGTATTGAAGTTATTACTGTAACTTCCTCTGCTTGACCTATTACTTCTCCTTTCTTTAAAGTAACATGGGATTCACCGACATTTACCAGACAAATGGCTGGTAATTGACCGCCAGTGCAAACGGTTCTTGGCATCAACAAAGGTTGAGCTTTCACGGCTTCTACAATAAAGTCATTTTCCAATGGTTGTACATCACATGACAACTTAATAGCAGAGTTCGGCGGAACTACTGTCTTCTCTGAAATGGTAACCTTCCTGACAGAAGGTTCTGTAGGAACTTGTCGTCCATATGTGACCTCGACCTTCCTGTCATGTATGTAAAACTCACTTTTCCCAAGATCTAGTGAAACTTTGTGCTTGCTCATGAAGTCAAGTCCCAATAGCATATCACAGTCTAAGGGTGCTACATGTAATTCATGTTTGAAATGTAGACCTGCTATGAGTAGTTTCACAGGTTGGGTAATCCTGGAAGTCATATTCATGCCACGTCCTGCACCGTGCATGATAGTTTCTCTCACTATATCAGGTTTGTGCTCAAATGAGTCAAAAATTTTGTCTGATAGCACCGTCACTTCAGACCCGGTATCAACAATGGCATGTACCAGTTTACCTCTGATTTTTATCTCTATTCTCATCATCAGAGCTGAGTTAAGATGTCGTACTGATACTGTACCATCTACACTTTCAGCAGAGTCTGAGTTTGTACCATGTATAGCTGTACCTCCTGTGGACAGTTTTTTGTCTTTTGAGTTTGACTTTTTCTTAAAAAGTGCTACTGAAGGTCAGTCCCTTATCAAATGGCCTTTGTTTCCACATCCGAAACATTCCCTGTCCTCAGTGCGCTTCTGAGTTTGCTTACCCTGATTTTTGTTTTTGTTAAAATTGGGTTTTCTGTTTCTATTTTGACCCTGTCGTGAACTGGGCGGTGATTTGCTCTTATCACTCAGGCGTGAAATTTCACTTTTATTGTCCGTTTTGGGGCGCAGTTTACCTTTCACTGCATCGCTCAGTGTATTCATGCTTGTAATCAAATTCTCGATTTGACTCTCCATGTTCGACATTCTATTCTCCATAGTAGAGGATGTTTGTACCCTGACCTGCTTATCAGGGTTATCCACTGATTTATTACCTTTTATGGCTATAGTCGTATGTTGAAACCATTTGATTATGTCTATGGCTCTGTCCATAGTCTCTGGTCTTAGACCACAAGCATGTCTACCTGCCTCACTGTCATTACAACCTTGACAAAATTTCAAAACAGCTTGTTTTGTCATATGAGATTCGGGCAAGTCCCTAAAAGCTTTTGTCGCTAGTGACAATACTCTGTCAGCCCAGTCCTCCAGAGACTCATTCTTATACTGGACTGAGTTTTGAAACTGAGTTTGTAAAGTTTCAGGTAAATCTTTGAAACCGAAACGCGTCTCCATTTTAAGGATCATTTCGTTGTACGAAATCTCAGGTGTTTGTTCTAGTACTAGTGTACAGTATTCACTGGCTTTGTCGTCCAGTGACCAACATAGCTGGTCGAGTTTTAACTCTTCACTCCAACCGGCTAGTTTAGCATAACGGGAAAATTTTGTGTAAAATGATGTCTAATCACTCTTGCCATTGTACTATAGCGTTTTAAACGACGACATCATACTACGTTGAAATTGTCTCTCTTGTTCAGCTGGTTTAGCTGGGGTGGGTGTAATACTCTGTTTCTCTTGTACAGGTTTAACATCTTGCCCAAGGTCGTGCTTGGGAAGAGTTTTAGGTGGGGTCGGTAGTCGGTCTTGACTACAGTGTTTTTTCTTGGTTGCATAATCACGGGTAGGTGATTTGTAGTTTCTGCGTCTGTGACAACATGATGATGGTGGGGTACGTTGCTTATACATGTAGTTATGATACCTAGATTTGTGTTCTTGGGGGGTCTGATGTCCATCAGTTGAGTAGGAGTCGGATGAATCTGAGTCATAACTATAGTTCGACATATACAACGGTTTCCATTGCTTGGAGGAAACTTGGTGTTGACGGTCACGGTGATGTGACGGAGGAACACCAGATATGCCCTGGTAGTGATTGCGTCTACTAGTATCATATGCTGGCGGTATTTGCATATGCGACTGACCACCTTGCATGTTCTGCGCTACGACTTGAGTAGTGTGTTGTTGCGTTGAACCTGGTTGTTGTTGCGTATATCCTTGTTGGTTTTGTGGTTGACCAACAGATACACCCGCATTTGTGCCTGCTTGTAAGTTCCACTGCATATGTACTGTACCACGATTCAAGTCAATACCTGGGTTGGGTAGGGTGTTACTACTGTCAGACAACCCTGCAGGTGGAGCAGGGATATGGACATTGGAACCCTGAGACACCCCGCCCATTGCCCCTTGGGTAGGTGGGACTTGTAGGTTACTCATGGCCTGTATCATAGATCCCTGCTTTACAGGGGTAGGAACATACAAGTTCTTATTTGCATCAGCTGTCGCCCCATGTAACATTTGTGTGTCTGTCTGTACATCTTGCTCCACAGTATTCTTTGGTTTTGTCTCGCTAATTTGTACATTATTTAATTGTTGTTGCACAAATAAATCTAACTCATAGTTAGGTGGTTGAACTTTTTGTTTGACAATAATCGGTACACCAAAGTCTTGCTTGGTAACAATTGGTTTTGTCTCGTGTACAACTTGTTTGGTAATCTGACCAGCAGTGACTGGTTTGACTGGGGTCGGTTGTAATAAAGGACCCAACTGCTCCTGGTCAGTTTTGTTTGCACTATCTAGTGGACATAAGTCGTCGAATGCATGCGTGGTTGTACCAAAATCAATCGACTCTATGAGCTCTGGTGTAACCCTCAAGTACGGTATAAAGGGTAAGTTCTCTTTGGTAATGAGGAGACCTTTTCCCCGCATTTCCATAATTTTCATGGAAATGTTTGTACCAATACCAGGTAATCTCAACAAATCCTTTATACCACATGTATTTATGCTCACTTTTGCATGTAGTTTACCTGATTTATCCATTGTAAACAAAGGAGAACTATGTCAATTTATCTCAATAATAGTAAAGAAATAACACAACTTTATTTCAATAATCACTAAATACACCTCAAAATGTAAATAAATTGACTCAAACAGTGTTTATTCTCTATTACCGGTAATAAACATCAATACACAAAGCCACCTGTGTTTACATTCCGATCAATACACATCAATCAATAACTGGGTAATTTCCGGTCCAGACGGTCACGTGACTTCCGCCCAGACAAAATGTGTATTCCCACGGCAAACTTTTTCTCAACTCCACGTGGGACGAAAAACTTTCAAAACTTTTTCAAAAGACGGAAAAAGTTTTTCCTCTCAAAGAAAAGGAACCAAAAATAACTATTAAAACCTCTCCAATAGAAAAATATAAAAGGTTGGTTCCACTTCAGTGAACTTAATCTTCATCACCAAATTATCCCATCCTCGTCGCCATTATGGTGAAACTTTGTCGGGTCAAGATAAACCAACTGGTTGTCTCTTTGACGGAGTTTCAGGGGTAAATATCACAGAAATGGTCCTGTAAATGAATACCAGGAATTCCCTTATTAAACTACAGGATTTGCTAGGCCCAGAGAATTCTACCTCCCGCTAAAGACAAAGATATAAGTTCCCCACTAATTAGTATACCTTTCCTTCTCGGTGGCTGGAATGTGTCTGTGGGTCCAATCGTCTGGAGCCAGATTCCTCTGCTGCATCACGTTACAGGGACTCTTTTTCGCGGGAACCTTTTCGGAACATCACTGCTCTTACCAGTACCTCTTGTCATCCATTTTGGATGTTTCATGCCTCAGCCTTACCTAGCTGGGAAACCCCCGTGAAGTGGTCAATTTTACCATAGTTTTCTGAAATAGGAGGGGGTCGTTGGGTTTATTTCGTTCTCCGTGATTGGGATTTCAATTCCCCATGATTCGTTTTCCATTTCATTAATTTGTCATGAATCGTTATTAGAACATTGTTTGATCCGTGATTGACTAAATGAATTTTCCGTGAACTGTGATTGGTGAGAGTAATTAATTTTTTTTCATTTGTGATGAGACCCCCCCATTAGGCCCCTCAAATAGGAAAATATCACAGGCACTTGTCTCTCAGAAGAAGAAAAATTCCCCTATACCCTTACATTACACAAGGTTCTTAAGTCACAGACACTTGTCTCTCAGAAGAAAAAAAATTCCCCTATACCCTTACATGTTATGTGAGGATATAGGGTATAGGGGAATTTTTTTTCTGAGAGACAAGTGCCTGTGGAAACTGTGAGAAAAATAAAGCAACCTGATATCATAAAACTTTCTTAAAACTCATCTACATCTACATCATACAATGAACAATCAAGGCTGATTATTACTCTTCGGCGCAGAGGCGCAAACAGACAGTAATTATAATTTTAAAAATCAGTTTAAACTTAAAAGAAAAACATTAACATATAAACAGTTTTTACAAACTAGGTATGAGATGTGTTGACTTTGTACCAAGCTCTTAAACTGGTCCAAAGTTCGATACAATAACGTAACCCGCAGTCTGATATTTTGCATGATTAATGAATCTAGTATTAGGGTTGGTTTGTGGGATGAGGTTTGGGTCAATAGCTACTATGTTGTTTGTGATTTTGTATAACATGGTGACACTGTTGATGTTTCTTCGTTGTTCTAGTGTTTGCCAGTTAAAGTGTTCTAACATAGGTGTTCTAACATGGAGGAGACACTGCTGATGTTATGATATCTGTTGGTAACATATCTAGCGGCTCTCCTCTGTACATTTTCTAATGTCTTTTGATACGCCCCTCTAATGACGGACGTATTATGGTATACCAATGTCCGAATGTCCGTCCGTCTGTCTGTCTGTCTGTCCGTTTCATATGTCACGCTCTAACTTGATAACCATTTGGCCAATTCACTTCAAACTTTGCAGAGGTATTGGGTATGATGGCCTCACAATCTGTATACTTTTTCGGGAAAATTTAATTTTTCTTGTAGGAGGTATGGGACTTTATTCGTCAAATTTAAGGCAATTTTTTACATGTCACGCTCTAACTCGACAACCCTTTGGTCGATTCACTTCAAACTTTGTAGAGGTATTGGGTATGATGGACTCACGATCTGTATACTTTTTCGTGAAAATTTGATTTTTCTTGTAGGAGTTATGGGACTTAATTCTTCAATTTTAAGGCAATTGTTTTACATGTCGTGCTCTAACTCAACAACCCTTTGGTTGATTCACTTCAAAGTTTGTAGAGGTATTGGGTATGATGGACTCACGATCTGTGTACTTTTTCGTGAAAATTTGATTTTTCTTGTAGGAGTTATGGGAATTTATTCTTCAATTTTAAGGCAATTTTTTTACATGTCGCGCTCTAACTCAACAACCCTTCGGTCGATTCACTTCAAACTTTGTAGAGGTATTGGGTATGATAGACTCACAATATGTATACTTTTTCGTGAAAATTCGATTTTTCTTGTAGGAGTTATGGGACTTTAATTGTCAATTTTAAGGCAATTTTTTACATGTTACTCTCAAACTTGACAACTCTTTGACCAATTCACTTCAAACTTTGTAAAGATATTGGGTATGATGGCCTCATGATCTGCATACTTTTTCGTGAAATTTTGATTTTCTTGCAAGAGTTATGAGACTTAAGGCAATTTTATACATCATGCACTCTAACTGATTAATAGTTTTATCAGCTCACTTCAAACATTGCAGATTGATTTATTAAAGAGATATCATGTTTAATTGAGCAGTTATAGGTGTATTCTAAATTGGGAACCACATTCTTTAATCACTTAAAGTTTTGAAGGGGTGACGACGGGCGTATCATGCGACTTGGCGCAGCTGTGTATTGATTTTTATTGTGCGGGGACACGACTGATGAACAATATTCCAGATAAGATCGTACCAGTGACTTATATGCTATGCTTTTGTTTCTTCATTATTTATTTTTAGGTAACGTTTTAGGAAGCCTAAGATTTTATTGGCTTTGCTTGTGATGTGTTTATATGTGTGTCCATTTCATACTGGTGGAGAGTCAGAGTGTTATTCCGAGATACTTTGCAGTTTCTACACAATTCAATGTATGTCCTTTTAAAATGCACTGATATTTCAATGATGAGTGAGATCTTGTTACACTCAGTGATGTACATTTTTCTGGATGAAACTTTGATTTTGATTTTTGATAATTTATGTAAAAAATATCAGTTGTTGAAATTAGTCATTTTTACGTCAAATTTTTAACAATAGGGTACCCCCTTTGTCCGGAGCAAATCTCTTACAGTATTTGAGATAGGAAGTTTTTATTTTGCAGATTAATTGCACATATATAAAAGGTGTGCATTGTACTTTGGTTTTGATTTTTGATAATTTATGCGCCAAAAAACAGTTGTTGAACTTAGTCATTTACGTCAAATGTCTGCTAGCAGGATACCCGATTCGTCCAGAGCATTTCAAGACCGAAAGTTTTTATTATGCATATCAGTTGTGTATATATCAAAGGTGTGCATTGTACTTTGATTTTTGATGAATAATGTCAAAATGACCAGTTGTTGTACTTGGTCATTTTTAGGTCAAATATTTACAAAAATGTACCAAAAGGGTGTCCCATTTGTCCAGAACAAATCTCCTACAGTTTAATAGACATGAAGTTTTTATAATGTAGATCATTTGTACCTGTATCAGAGAGGTGATTGAAATCCAAGTTGCTGACTATTCAGAAATAGGCTACTTTGGTCATTGTTGGTGGAAGGTTTAACATTGAAAATTAATGAAAATTATAAGTACATTTCAAATATTCAGGGTCAACCCATGTGTAAGATATACTGTCCATGTAAAAGAAAACCCAGTTTGCTGTCACATTGGCAGCTTTCCTCTTGTCTAAGGTAAAGACAGAGTGGTATTGTTTATTAAATATTTCAGTTTTTTGTTTTGTATTGTCTATCATAATTCCTTCTGATTTCAATGGAGCAACACCTGAATTTTCTCACTTTTGAGACAGGACAGTTCCTATTTTTAGTGGTGTGAGATTTTCTTGTCTTGTACCCCCTGGTACAAGACAGAAATTACCAAGCAACGTATTCTGACGTCATTGACGTCGCTTAGGAACGTCGGATGTCTAGTACGACTTGGGAACGTCGGATGTCTGGTACGACTTGGTTGTAAATGAATCGTAGTTTATGATTACAAAAGTGAGAAAATAAATCAAACACCGTTGAAAATGCAAGATTTAGAAATCTCAGACACCCTCAGGTAAGCCTCGTCAGAGAAATATTGAAATCTTGCCCTTGGGTGACTGAGATTTCTTTATCTTGCCTTTTCACCGGTGTTAGATTCATATAATCTTTTTTTAAGTTTCTAATATAACTCCAAGTTTTTTTTCTGTTTTTGTGATGTTTCTTTATTTACATCATAGCAGATAATATTTTCCATGTACATGATGTATGACCAGTAAGCTCTTCTTAATTCTTTCTGTAGATGTTGTTTAGTTTCTTTATATTGATGGGAATTTTACTATTGGGATTTTGTCTCATTCTTTTAAAGAGTTTGTTTTTCTTTCGTATAAATGAATGTGTATCTCTATTTACCCAAGGTAGTTTTTTTCTTCGAGTTGTTTATTGTCTTAGAGGGTATAAATATTAACCTTTGTTTTAAACTCATTCCACACATGGTCTATTGAGTCAATATTTTTGAGGTTCATATCTTTAAGGTCCTCTATTATTTGTTTGGTGTCTGCTTTTTTATATAGATATACCTTTCTAGAGGGTCTTTTAATTCTCCTGGGTTTTAGGCTAGATCCTATGTACAATGTATACTCTACTTATTCCTTTGTTTTTATATTCTTTCCCATAAAATAGTAATGTCTTGGACTCTTGGATTTGACAACAAAATTAATGTTGTTCAATGTTAGCCCGGGAATGTTAGTCCAACACAGTTGTCCTCCATCTCATCCAAAAATGTCCTATATGTTTAGACGTAACATGGACAAAAATGTCCCATGTTTGGACATAAAATGGTCAAATATGTTGGACACAATGTGCCTTTCTATGTTGGACAGACACAGGACTTTATGTTATTTTCTTTATTATTTCTTTAAGAAGCCACTGTTTTTTATGTGGCATTTGAATAAAGTGGCAATCTTGTCATGTATATTTTAGTTCTCAACAGAAAAATGGTTTCATCTTTTAAAAAATTGAAATAATCATTGCAATATTAGGACATATCAGTAGGACAGACATTTCCTAAGTAAATTTTAAATTAAATTGTTTCAAATTAAAGAAGACACCCTATTAATGTTCATTTATGATTAATTATGGCTAATTACAACCTAAACTCTTCTTAAAACAGTCTTTATAATCCACTGTGGTAACTACGTCATCACCATGAAACTTTACTTTTTACTTGAATTCAGGACAGACAGTTACGTCCAACATGGCCAATTTCAAACATGCTTTTTATTCTTTTAATGTGCTACTTTCTACTCATTTTAAAGCTATTAAAGCCATTCTATAAGTATCACTTAAACTCTTAAAATTACCAACATTAGTGTAATCATCAAAGAATTGACATTAGCTGAATTATAAGTTTGGTACTTTTTGACTGTCCCATTTTGAACATCAAAAAACCACATAATTTTACAATTAAAATTCCCATAATTTTTTTAAGTATTTCACTATACATTATAAAATTGTGTACACTATATATATCTCTATCATATACTTCATCCAATGGTAACATGATTTTGAGACACAGGATAAGATAAGGCATGAAAAGATTAAATTCTTTGTGGCACATACAAAAGTGGCATTTTGCTAAGTACTAAGCCATATTTCACTGCTTTTACAAATTAAAATATTTGTTGCAGGAAAAATGTGAAGTGTATTGAGTGCAATAAATATTTGGAATAATGTCTATATCCAGTAATAATTTAAATTTCTCACAACAAATCAGAATACAAAACTAACAACACATGTCATGGTTGAGTAAAATTGGAAAATCAGCAAAAAAAGCAAAAAAAAAACAAATCAAATCTGAGAGTGAGAATATCACATAATTAATTTGACAATAGTTCAGAATTTTATTTTATCTTGAATCATAAATTAATATTTTAAAATTGTAGTCAACTATGGAAAAACAAGGAAATAATACTGACTCAAAGGTTGAAGAAAGAAGTTCAAAAAAGACACAGTCCAGTACTGACAGAGGTAAACAAATTTACTTCAGCTGGTCCCTGTCCCCCTCAACACATACATTTTGTACACACAGTCAAGTAGTTACAGAAGTGAAAATTATTACTTCAGCTGGTGCCTCCCCCCTCAAAACATACAGTACAGTCAAGAGACTAACCGTGATAAATCACTATGATAGACGTATCACTCTGCTTAGTGAAATGTGTATATTTTATTTCCTGTTTGATCTATCAACATGCTTTCTTTAGCATTAGAGTGATGCATTCTACCACTTGATATGCAAAAGAAATTATGTGGATAGATCAATAAGGAAAAAAGATATATTCATTAAAAAATTTAGAGTGATTTATCATGGTAAGTCTCTGGCTGTACTGTACACACAGTCAAGTAGTTACAGAAGTAAAAATTATTACTTCAGCTGGTGCCTCCCCCTCAACACATACACACAGACAAGTACTTACAGAGGTATAAAGGGAGGGAAGACACTCACAATATAACACATCCTTCAGCTGGTGACTGCACTTATCCCCTTCCCAACACAAAAAGTCAAGTACTTACACAGGAATAAATGTACCAAGTTTGATGAAAAATACCGTGATATATCGATATACTGGTGTATCGTTACACCACTACAAACTACACTTTTTTTACAGATGAGAGAAGAATGTCAGACATGGAAATTAATTCATCACCAGCTGCTTCTACTAGTTCTAAGTAAGTTTTATTATTTTGCATTTAACAGTAGAAGATTGAAGTATTTATACCTTTAATTAATCTGTCTATTGAATCTTTATCAGGTAAATCACTTTAACATTGGATGTAACGTTTGAATGGTAAACTATACCGTTTCATGCTTCATTGTGTTCATACTGTAATCAGTGAAATTTTCACGGCAGTTTTGATTTTGTTCAGGGATTAAGTGTTAAATATTTTGATTTGACTGGATGATTTGGTTGCTTTACAGATATCCACGAATTCAAGACTGCACACAATGAAATCTATTCAGAAAACCAAAAAAAATGGCTTAAATTTCCCGGTTTACAGTATATGTATTTGATATGGCATGGTGTTTGAATTGGTATCAGTAAGCTTTGTCCTTGGAACACCCCTGACATCAGAGACTTTTGTAAGACGGGACGTTTCCAAATTGAAAAGCACCTAAATAGACAAAATAACTCCAGATGTAAGTCTTAAATTATTGTTTCAAGAAGTGGCGAGGTATTATATGATACCCTCAGTCATGTGTCCGTCCATCTGTCCGTCCCCTGAAGGTTTCTGACTGATAACTTGAGATCGAAATAACACAAGGTCTTCAAACTTGGTTTGCAAGTTATTTACCACAAAACTCGGGTCAAGTTAGAATTTGGGTTCAGAGGTCCAAGTGACTCTGAAGTTATATGCCCCTTGAAACTGAAATTTTGCAAATTTTAGGGTTTCTGACTGATAACTTGTGAACGAAATAACACAAAGTCTTCAAACTTGCTATGCAACTTGTATACCACAAAAAAAAAAGCTAGAATTTGGGTTCAGAGGTCGAAGGTCTTCAAACTTGGTTTGTACAGTACAGCCACAGACTTATCGTGATAAATCTCTGTGAAAGACATATCACTCTGCTTAGTGAAATGTGTATATTTTACTCCCTGTTTGACCTTTTTACATGATTTCTTTTGCATTTAAAGTGATGCAGTCTACCACTTGAAATTCTACAGAAATTATATGGATAGTTCAATCAGGAAAAAAGATATAGGCATTTGAAAATTAGAGTGATATGTCTATCAGTGATTTATCATGGTAAGTCTCTGGCTGTACTGTAAGTTGTTTACCACAAAACTCAGGTCAAGTTTGATTTTGCGCTTGGAGGTCTTAGGGGTTCAGGAGTTATGCCCCTTGAAACTTTGAAATTTTGTGAATTTTAGGGTTTCCGACTGATAACTTATGAACGAAATAACACAAAGTCTTCAAACTTGCTATGTAAGTTGTATACCACAAAACTCAGGTCAAGCTTGAATTTGGGTTCAGAGGTCGAAGGGGTTCTGGAGTTATGTCCCTTGAAAACTTTGAAATTTTGCAAATTTTAGGGTTTCCATCTGATAACTTGTGAACGAAATAACACAAGGTCTTCAAACTTGGTATGTAGGTTGTTTATCACAAAAATCAGGTCAAGTCAGAGGTCCAAGGGGTTCTGGAGTTATGCCCTTGAAACATTGAAATTTCATGAATTTTAGGATAATAACACAAAGTCTTCAAACTTGGTATGTAAGTTGTTTCTGACTGATAACTTGTGAACGAAATAATATAAGGTCGTCGAACTTGGTTTGTAAGTTGTTTACCACAAAACTCAGGTCAGATTCAATTTTGGACTCAGAGGTCCAAGGGGTTCTGAAGTTATGCCCCTTGAAACTTTGAAATTTTGCAAATTTTAGGGTTTTGTACTCATAATTTGTGAATGAAATAACATACTGTCTTCAAACTTGGTATGTAAATTGTTTACTACAAAACACAGGCCAAGTATAATTTTGGGTTCAGTGGAACACGTAGTACTGGAGTTATGCCCCCTTTTATCCCCTCACCCAACGAAGTTGGGGAGGGGATATATATATATAGTGTTTTGCCCATTCTTCCCTTAGTCCGTTCGTACGTTTGTCCGTCCGTTCAAACTTAAGACCATATATCTTTTGAATAACAAGTCGTAGATGGACAATGTTTTGTCCATGGATGCATCTTGAGGGGTACTTTAGGTTGATATATAGAATAGGTGGATTTTTTACTTGTAAAGGAATAATATTTTGTATGTAGATGTGTCTTGGAAAGTAACGAAGCTCCAGGTAAAAATTAG
>MJUU01043256.1:13594-28354 GCA_002080025.1 Modiolus philippinarum
CAGGCTTTCCGAAAGTTGAAAAATTCTGCCGGTCATTTGGTCCGACAAGCAAGAAAAATTGCCGGACCGAAAATGAACTTGCCGGACCATAATGACGAAAATCCAGAAAAAAAATCGTGTTTTCTCCGTTCCGGTTCTGATGTACAAAATCGGAAGTCAGCCATTTGCGATTTCGTAGTCAAAATTGGATAAAGCTTGTATTCTAAAGCAAAAATTTAATAAAGAAAGCAAGGAATGTTATAGTTTAAAGACTGGTTGAAACATTTTTTATTGACATGCAAATAAACAGAGGCAACAACCAATGGACAGATGAAATCTCTTGCCGGTCCTCTGGTCCGACACGGATAATTATTTGCCGGTCCAGACTCAAAAATGCCGGTTAGGACCGACGGACCGGCACATTTCGGAAAGCCTGCACAACCCATCTTTCGGATGGGATGTAAACTCAGGTCCATGTATTGGAAGAAATACCACGCTTCCTGCATGTTAAAGAACCCTTGTAGCAAGCTCTTTTTGAGTGGTCCGTAGTTGATCAGCTACAAGGCTAAATTCCCCGCCCCTTTCGATTTCACCCTACTTTTCTAGTGGCAGTCTAATTTCCTTAACAAACTTGTTCTCGTCTTGATATAGCTTAAATATTGCTGAGAAGACGTTAAACAATATTCAATCAAACAATCAATCAAATATCAGACAGAAAAAGAAGCCTGATATATTGATTTACTGGAAATTCACTATAAGGTTATATACTCTAATGTTCTTTGCTGCAATGTATAATTTCTAACAATGTGTTTGAATTAATAGATAATTTATTCTGTGAAAGTACTTTTCTCAGAAATCAAATTTTCGTGGATTTCTTTTTTTTTCTAAATTAGGATATTAAGTTCTCAATAAAATGCATCTTTTCCCAGAGTTTTAATGCATAGAATCAGAAACCACAAATTCAAGTACTCACAGAATAGAAATATTTATTAAAATCACAAAAATTGATGTCCATGATTAACAGTACTTCCATAGTATTTCTTTTTTAATATGATTTTTAACAGTTTACGTATTGTAAGAAATGGCTTCTTGGTGTTATCAATTTAATTTTGTTGTTCACAGTATAACTTGTAATTTTTCCCATTTTCATTTCAGTGTTCTGTGATATGTTGTAGGCAGTGTAAAACACAAGTAGCTTTTGCAAATGATGTCTTCTGTATGTCGTTAGAAGGTCCGCTTGATGCATACGTAAATCCACATGGTCATGTCCATGAGACTTTAACAGTATATAAAAGTCAAAATATCAATCTGATGGGGAGACCTACCAAGGAACATAGTTGGTTTCCAGGGTAAGTTATATACATGTTATGCCATCAGAGGATTATGATATTAATTTTGTTGACAGGGTAAGTTGTATAATACAATTAAAAGATAAATCTATTACAATGATAAATCATTAAAATCTTAGAATTTCTCCAGTAACACTTATAACAACGACTTCCAAAGTCCGTCACTCATCTACATCTTGTTTGACGAAAACTGTGATTTTGTCCATTATAGCCAAAAATCGAAAATTTTCGTCAAGGATTTGTGTATGTATCAATGAATGATATTTGGTCTGAAGCTTTGGTATGTTGAGTTGTACCATGCCTCCCCTTTTCAAGTCGGTCACTCATCTACTTCCCATTACAGCCATATATTGAAATTTTTCGTCAAGGATTTCTCAGCTTATGTAGTAATGATTTGATATTAGATTTGAAGCTTCAGTATGATGAGGGACTGTGTAACCCCTTTTCAAGTCCCTAATTCATCTACTTCCTGTTTTACCATAACTTTGTTTTTTTCCCATTAATGATCTGTGTCCATACTTGTTTTGTGTCCACACTTGTACTGATTCCATACCTGTATTGTATCCCCACACACTTAAATTTGCACTTTCCATATTGATTCAGTGTTCAATGAGTGAGGTATAACTAGCTACCATTCAGCGACAGCTCTTGTTTGCAATAATAACTACGGTATCATTATAGTTTGTTTACATTTTTTCAGATATGCCTGGACAATTGCTTATTGTCGAGTTTGCACAAATCACATGGGCTGGAAATTCACAGCTACAAAGAAAGATCTGACTCCACAGAAATTTTTTGGTCTTACTAGAGCTTCAGTAGCTCCTGGGATGCAACAAACTGAAGAATTACAAGAAGGAGAAACATGGATGCCAACTATGTAAAGCTTACATACCAAGCTTATAATGCCTACTGCACTTGTAGAGAACCAGCATTTTGTGTTTCTGATCAAACATATACATTCACTTAAAGTGTTATATCTGTAGTAAGCAGAGTAGATATAAATCACATATGTATGCTACAGTCCATCTATATTTTCTTGCCATTGTTTGTCAAGCTAACTTGTGGCATCATTAATGGAGTTTGGTAGTATGCCAAAGAGATATTTGTATTGAATTGAAGGGAAAGCCCTTTCCCCTAAAAAGATCCAAAATCATTAGCAGTAAGCAAAATGGAAAAGAGACCATAATTATCTGGTGGTAACTAAGTGGGTACATGCAATCTCCTAAGGAAATGATGTCGAGAGTAATAAAACTTATAAAATCAAATTTTAAACTGGAAAATGTATGTTCACATTTTGATTCCCGCCAGAAAATAATACTTCTGCAGTTATCATGAAATAAATAGTATTTTGTGGAATGATGAAGGATAGCTTCTGTAACCCTAGAGTGAAAGGAAAGATTTACTCTTTTGCTATAAAAATGTTGGGAATGTAAATTTAGTCTTTTATTTTTTTTATGTCATTGTAATATTACATAAGGCATGGATTTCATACAATTGTCTTTGATAAATAAACAATGTGGTATGCAGATTATTTTTAAACATACCATTTATTTTCTTTAAATTTTCTATAAGAAAATGTTTTGGATTGAAACAAACATTTAAAATGATATGAGCAATACATTGTGCATGGTTTGTGATGATTGAAAACTGTTCATTGTCATTACTTTATGTATGACACACTATAAAGCTAAAAGTTCATAAAATATTCATATTCCAGAAAGTGCAGTTAGCCATTGGCCTGATCCACGATACTAGTGAAAATTTCTCGAGCCAATAACCAAACTAATAGGCTAGTTGAAGCTTACCATTAAAATTAATAATAAGCATTTATTTAAAGAAAGATAGTAGATGATCAAAACGTTTCTAGGACAGACTGATTATGATATTTTATATTTAAAAAAATAATTTATGGAAGTCATGGTATATCACATATTTTACAATGGGTGAGACATTCTATCTGCTGTAATTTTACCTAGAGCGACAGCGAGGTGAAAATTTTCGGATTCAATGTTTGACTATGGTAAAATATCGATAGACAACGGCTTCCATAAATTGTATCAATTCTAGTATGGAAAAATACATCATTTTGTATTTCGACTGACCTATAGAGACAGCAGTAATACAGCATCATTTGTGTAGTTCTCATCACATTCTTGTGAAGAAATGAACTACTGTAAACATTCAAATTTTCACAGGAGGTTATTTTCAGGATTTTGTTGGACAAATATTTTTGAGGGGGTTATTTTTGCGCTTAAAGAGTGTATGTCAAACAATATCATTGCTTTTACATGTAAGACTTCATAATCAAACTATTCATGTGGGGTAATTTTCGTGGATTTTTGTTGATCTAATATAGTGAAAATTACACCCACGCGAAAAATTCTACATGTACAGTATGACGTTGTTAAATAGTACTGTGACATCAGTTTTTGTATATCGTAGATTTTACCACTGGTCAGTCCCTATAGTAGCAGGCCATATTAGAATTGATTTTGGGATCTTTTTGGATTCACCGATTGCTTCAGTATTTGCTGATGTTTTGACTTGCTGTCTCTAACAAGACATTGCCTGTGTTACATCCAATACAACTTATAACTTGGTTTTGTTTTTATCTTGTGTGATATTATTATTTGTTGAACACCAAAATGTGGCACTTAAAATTTAAATCTTGACCAATACAATACAGAAGAATCTTTAAACTGATTAGAAGTTCAAAATGTATATATCCACATTACATTTGCTTATTCTAAGTGAAAAAAGTATTGTAGAAAAACTATTCTACTTTTTTACATGATGCACAAAAATGTTTTGTTAACAGCATTTACATGAAAAGTGTATTTTTGTAAAAAATAGAATGTATTTTTTGTATGATATTAAGTTAAGAGACTTTTAGATATCCTTATGTTTTGTGGTATTAAGTTTAAGCTGTAAGAATGTGTTAATTATGGAATTTGTTGCAAGATTGCACTTTTGTATGTTTGTTATACTTGTTTTATGGGAGTGTGATTTTCAGAATTCATATTTATATAAAATTGTTTGATTTCCTCTGGTTTTATTTAAAATTAACTGAGAAATGTTTGTGCATTCTTTTTTTCACCTTCTTTCCAAAATGTTTATTTCACACAGCCCTATTTGCAGTTGATGGTCAATCTACTACCTACATCACCCAATTGCATCAAAGTATTTGTGTCATCTTTATTTTCCTGCTTCATCCATTATCGCAAAAATAGCGAAAATAAAACTTCTGTACAAATTTTACAGAATTCAAATAGAGTTTGCATGTAGAGTTGCATGTGGGTATAAATTTCTCATTTTAATACATTTTAGAAGTGTTACAGAAATTTTTAAAAATTAAAATTATCTTTTTGACATAGTTTTGACCAAACTTGACATACTGTAATTGTTTTATTTTCTCTTCTATTATTCTTCATTAGTTTTAATAATGAAGAATAATAGAAGAGAAAATAAAACGATTAAAGCATGTTAAGTTTGGTCAATACATGGATTTATGGAACTAATTATAGTATATTGACCTCAGACTGTGTCCTCGGTCAGTATGCTCTTGTCAGGTCTATAAATCCATGTATTGACCTCGTTGCCATTCTATATTTGTATAGTATATTGTGAATTAAAAATTTTAGGATAAAAACAGTCGGAAAAAAAAGGGAAATGGGGAATGTGTCAAAGAGACAATGAACCAAAGGGGAATAATAACAACTCAAAGCAACCATAAGATCTTCAATGAACGGTGAGGAAATCCCACACCCAACTGCAGGTCCGAGGCGGGCCCTAAATAAAGAGTAATCAAGTTCAGCAAAATAAACACCATCATAGACTCCTATAGACATAAAGTATAAAGTAGAAAACAGACAAGATACACAAAGGATTAATACATTTCTTGACTTAGGACAGGCGCAAACCTGCTAAGGCGGGGTTAAACTATTTTCATTGGGCCCAAACCTTCCCCCTATAGCCAATTTTATAAATCAAAAAATAATCGTAACAACAGTAAAATTCAGTTAGCAACAGGACTGAGTCAATTGTGAAAAATGAATCTGAAAGAACTAAATACATACGGACATAAACATGAAATCACAAAAGACTACTAGCAGTGAACTGACATGCCAGCTTCAGACCCATTACCAACTGACAATAAATGATATTTGAAATATCTATCACAAAGTTTGGTTCCTAAGGAAACCAACAATTTAAGAAACTTACTTTTGTCGTAATTAACAAACTCGGACATGAAGAAAGTTTCATATGAATATTTATTATCATAAAAGTAACTTAAATTCCATTCAAGTAACAGTGATATTGAGTTGTAGTAAGAAATTATGTCAATGTTGGTGGCCAAACTTTGTTTGGACATACAGCACAGTATTATAAATATGTAAACTTGACATTTAGTACATGTATCAGAGCTTACATGTAGAATTGCATGATGAGAAAATTAATATTTATTATGTTTGTGTTTAGACATTTCATCTGTGATACTTTTGTTTTTTTTTAAGTTCAGCATAGAAGAATAAAAATAAACGTATCAACAGTTTGCATTTATTTTAGTCTTCCATGGTAATTCATGAAATTTTTAGTTCGCTTCAACGAAGTTGAGGGGGACTATTGGAGTACCCCGGGCGTCCTCATCCGCGTCCACGTCTTCGTCCGCATTTGGGTATATATCTTGGTAACTATGCAGGGTAGGGTCATCAAACTTTGCATGCAGGTGCATCTTGGGCTATCTCACAGCTTCAAAAAAATTAGGTCTCTCTGACTTACATTTTCCACTTGAGTGGCTTTTATTTACATTTACATCCAAGTTCATATCTCAGTAACTATACATAGTTTGAACATCTAACTGTGCATGTGCATGCATCTCTGATGGTGGGTCAGCATCCAGGAAAAATTGGGTCACTTTGACCTTCATTTTCCGCTTTAGTGACTTACATTCAAGTTCATGTCAGGGATCAGATCTCAGGTACTGTACATGGTAGGATCATCTTGCATGTGCATGTGCATGCATCTGTGATGGTAGCTCAGCATTCAGACAAAATTAGGTCACTTAAACCTACATTTTATGCTTGATTGACTTACATTAATGTATACATCCGAGTTCATAGCTTACTAACTGTACATTGTTTGTTCAGGTAACCTTGCATATGCATGCAATTTTGATAGTATGTCGGCATCCAGGCAAAATTTGGTTGCTGCGACAACGTGCCATAACGAGGCGAACTTTATAATCGTTGATTACCTATGTTTGCATTTTAGAAGAATGTAGAAGTAAATGAAAACACCAACAATCCTTTTCAGAGATCTTTTCTAAAATTGCTTATGCTGACTGTTTTTGTTTAGCCTGCAGTGAAAGTTGATGAAAGCAAGAGATATGCATACAAAGTGTGGCAATGACAGTGACAATGACAATGTTAGTTTTTTTTATTAGGTCAATAACTATATTGTATTAGGTCTGTTGTTTGCACTTGGGTAGTGCATGATTTTGTCCTTTACCTCTATTTCATGGTCTAGTGAGCATAAGTTTTTGTGAATAGGTCAGTTTCTCAGGAACTATTGATACTAGTTCAATTATATTGTGTATAGGTTTGTTTTTGGTTGAACATGACAGTCTGCTATATTGTTTTGGTCTGTAACCTCAATTTCAAAGTCTAATGAGCATGTTAAGTTTTGTTATTAGTTAATTTCTCAGTAACTGTAAGTGGTGTTTGGTTTGTAGGTTGGTGTTAGGCAGAATATGACAGTCTTCACACAGCATTTGTCCTTGACCTCAATTTCATGGTCTAGTGTGTTTTTGTGATGAGGTCAGTTTCTAGGTAATTGTTAATACTAGGTCAGTTACCGTATATGTGGCATATGAGTAAGTCCTGTGTAGTATGTGACAATCTGTTATATGGTTTTGACCTAACCTCAAAATCACTGTCTGGTGAGCATGTTAAGTTTTTCTGATTAAGTCATATTCTCTGTAACTTTTGTGATAGGTCAATGATATTTAGTACGTGGTTTTATATGTGAAATTCACTATGTTCTACCGAAAATAAAATATACATATTGAACAATTTTCTGGCAAAGAACTCTCATTTCATTAAACTATATCATATATATACAAAGGAATAAATGATTAAAAAAATAAATCATCTCTGATATTTCTAAGCAGGAGTGACCATGTCATTTTATTTACACATTATTATGAGATATTCTTTAATTAAAGTCCACTTCACAAAATTCACAAAACAGTCCAGAATGGTGGGCTTACACAAAGTTAAAGTCCTTAACTAATTTGCACTGGCTTACACAATGTAAAAATAGACAATTATAATTATTAATACATACCATTAATTAGATATTTGCAAATAGATACACACAAACTGATATTGTTCTCGGGTTGTATATAACATTCTTCCATATGGCTTTTGTCATTGACCTCAATTTCATGGGCTTGTAAGCATCATCAGTTCCCCTTTTTTTCGTACTGGTGTGGAATCTTGAGCCCAGCAGATAGAAACAAGTGACTGTTTACTAGACTTAGGTTTTGTTTATTCCCTGATGTCCACTCCCATCATGCAGTTTCCAAAGAAATTTTGATACAAATTGATGGTAAAACAAGCTGATGGTGTTTTGTATGTTTAACAATTATTTTCCTCCATCAATAATACGTAAAATGTCAAAGTAAGTGAGAACCGAGCCCTCAATCTAAAATGAATAATCCAAGGACAATGGTAACATCGGAAACAAAAACATGAGTACAGCACAAAAAAGAAAAATGATAGGGTTACCACACATCATGGAAAACTGGAAACCCTTGAAGTTCATTTTGAACTGCAAGGGCCTGGAAAAGACCTTGAATTTGAAAATATTTGGAAATCTCATGAAAAACCCTGTAATTTAATAAATTTGATATTGATAGGTGGTATTTAAACACATTCTGGAAAAAATTATTGCAACCTAGAATTTTATCAACTAATTTGGACCTTGAAAATGACTAGAATATCCTTGAAAAGTCCTGAAAAATCCTTGAATTTTGATACATCCAAGCATGCATATGTGCTTCATTTAAGGGTTGTCACAACCCTTAAATGAAGCACACACGCATACAAAGATGAAAAACACGAGTCCAATAAAAACCATGGGTGAGATCAGGTGCATCAGTAGAGTAAGCATCTCCTGCTTCTTATAAGACACCCGACGTGTGGCACATAATCAAGATGTTGGAATTTTTAATAGATAATATTTTTGTCAAATTTGGAGTCCTGGTTTTTCAACAGACAATCGAGATTCCCATGGGAACTAACTGTGCCCCACTTTTAGCTGATCTCTTTCTTTTGAATTAAACTTATTTTATTGCTCAAAAGCAAAGCGATCGGGCACAAGTTATTACAACATTATTATAAGCCCTTTCCCTACAATTTACAACATAAGTAATAAATATAACATAGCAGCAATGTTAATACAATATACAAATAAATCTGTTTTGTAATAATTAACAAAATAAAAGAAAAGAAATACAATAAAAATATTCAAATTAATGAAACTTATACCATTGTAGTTACATGATAAAATATACCACTACATGTACATATTTCTATATAGAAATCGTGTTCTTTCTTTTCTCGTATGAGGCGAAGTTTTTACAAGGACCAAAAGCATTTAGCCCAGTCCTTTCATTTCAGCTTCTGCTACATAGACGATGTACTTTCTTTTAATAATCCAAAATTAAAGGAATATTTACATCAGATCTATCCCAATGAGCTTGAAATTAAAGAGACTACTGATAAACCTACTTCAGCTTCGTATTTAGATCTTTTAATATACATTGACGAAAATTGACATTTGAAATCTGTGCTGTATGACAAACGTGAAGATTTGAACTTCCCAATTGTGAACTTTCCCTCTCTGAGCAGCAATATACCTACCTCTCCAGCCTATGGAGTATACATTTCACAGTTGATTCGTTACTGTCGAGCATGTAGTTAATACAGTGATTTTTTTATTAAAAAAAAACCACTCTCAGTCAGGGATTTGTTCAGCCTTTGTTACTTTCATCCCTTCAGAAATTCTATGGCCGTCACCATGAAATCATTGACAGATATGACGTTTCTGTGTCATTTTCAGCTAGATTTCACGTCTTCTCGGATTTGACTTAACCCTGGATTGACTCAATAATAGTGTGATGGGTGCCGCTAAAGGAGCAGGACATGCTTATCTATCCGGAGCACCTTATGTCACTCTCGGTTTTTATGGGAGCTTACACTGTCAGTGCTTTTGTTTTTCGTGTTGTCTTGTATATCATCTCTACAATTTTAGTTTTGTCTTCGTTAGGGATGTTTGTGCTACAGATTTGTCCTTGTGAGATATTGATTACTATAGAAATTTACAAAAGCTTTTTAAAAATTTTTACCATGGTACTGTTTGAGGGTTAGAGAAGTAACATGTACCATCGATTTTAATTGTTTTTGTCTAAGGGTTAGAAAATGACGTTAACCAATCCGCTACCAAACCGCAATTCTCTCAAAACAATGTATACCTCACTGATAGTGTGACGGGTGTCGCTAGCGGGGCAGGAATGCTTACCCTTCCGGAGCACCTGGTGTCACTCCCGGTTTTCATGGGAGTTCACACTATGAGTGCCATAGTTCTTAATGTCATCTTTATTTCCGTCCACTGGAGCTGTCTCACGTCCTTGTTTTGCCTTTGTTTTTATCTGTTGCCGTTCATTGGCGGATCCAGAGGGGGGTTCCGGGGGTTGGAACCCCCCTTTTTTCTGGACAATCATGTTTTTTTTTAATGAATATCCTGATGTTTTATTAGGAAATACCTCAAAAAATTTCCTTTCATTTCAAATTGGAACCCCCCTTTTCTAATTGCCTGGATCCGCGCCCGCCGTTCATCGCTTCCCTTGTTCCTTCGGTATTCTACTGCCGTTATGTATAATCAGGTAGTAAGGTCAAATCCAGTAGAGGAAACAATAATTAAGTTTTTAGAGGGAAAGGTAGGTTGTCATCTTGGGAAACAGATATCACATAGATCACAAGATGGTGATGTCGACCGTAAAACTTCTGGAGTGATGACTTCAAGTTATGGGTAACATACCCTGGTTTAAGTATCCTATTTGTGAGCAGCCGGGCTCTATCAAGGATGTCACTGTATCGACCATAGGCTCTTTAGTAGCAAATGAGCTGGGAGATGTAAACTCCATATTCTGGCGCTGTTGGAATGATATTAAGTTACTTCAAAGAATGAGAAGCTGACTTGGAAAAGTGAAGTCATCGCATTTTTTCATACAGCTTAGTTTTAAGTCTACCTCTGATGAAGGTCAAGGACTGAGCAGATGTGGAAGCGTCTGTAGTATTCCTTAATTTCGAGCTATTTTGGATATATCAGATGAAGAAAATCACAATAACGAGGGTTTGTTTATTGATAAAATATCATTTAGAAGCTAAATCTGACTGAAACTGGTTCTGTAGTGGAGATTGTGGTTTCTGTACTTTCTTCGGTGTTTTCCCCGACTCCAACTGTTGTGTATATCTACTCGAGAGTGCATTCATAGCTTGAGCAAATAAGTGGAACTCCTGAAAACCGGCCCCTCTAAAAACCGGATTCGTCTATAAACCGAACGATATGTTTTGGTCCGGAATTTTTACCTATATAAATAAGTAAAAAGTTCATCTGGAAACCGGCCCCCTGAATTCCGAATTCCGGCCATATAGATCGGTCCCAAACGTATATTTTCTTCATAAATTGAACTCTGAAAACCGGACGACTTTTTCCGCGGACAATGAAATCGACCAAGTTTATTAAATTTGTCAGAAATCTCTTGCCATCTTGATTGATAAATAACTGTATTTGAACAAATTACCGACAATATTGATTGAAATTTACAATAACGCAGGGAAATATACTGAAATAGTTAAGTCACAGCCTAAACTGACCTTACATATCAAATATAACATGGCCGGTAATTTGAAGACCGGATTTCGGAACCTCCGAAAACCGGAACCTCGTCAAACCGGCCGATTTCTTTGGTCCCGACGGAGGCCGGTATTCGGAGGTTCCACTGTATATCTGCTACATAATATTCAGATGCATGATAGTTTCCATTTAGTCAATGGCTTCCGGTGACAAAGCATATGCATCAACTTTAGTTGTATGGGTTCCAAGACAAAGTGCTTTGATGGAATCATTTTACCTTTACTTTATGGATTTCCAAAAATTTGATTTTTATCTACATTGAAGAGACATAAGTTGTCGAAATGCACATATGCAGAATCTTAATTGACAGTAACTTCGGTTTTTTATTCTGATGGTAGTTAGTCTAGACAACTGTCAGCAACTTCATTTGACTTTCATGGAGTCATACTCGGCTAATTTCGAAGTCTTATACGGCTTATGCAACTACAAGTCAGAGATGTCTTGTGGAATCTAGAAGAACACTGCTGAGCATATAAGTTAGACAAATTTTGTCGGCCTTGAATAATGTTGGTAAAGGTATTCAGTAAATTATCAGTGACCTCCCGTTTAATTGAAGTCAAAGAATTTCTAGTTTGTGAACTGCATAATATTCTTTACCTTTGGTCAGAATTCGACTTACGTAAACAATAACCATAAATTGGTTTTCTTCTGCTCCTGGTAAAGTACATGTACCAACTAGAAGTGATGCCATCAGAAATGATGGCCATCCCCGCACTTCATTGTTTGACACAGAAAACAGAGTTCCACTGACAAGCTCACATGTGTCAAAATCAAACTTCTTGAGGCCTCTTGTTTGTTCCAAGACCAATATAAAAAATCTGAAAGCTTATTGCACATCTGCAGACTACATGCTACAATTCTACTACAAAATTAAATCCATAAATCTAGAAACGAAGGTGGATTCAACTGATTAGCTCACATGTGTGAAGATTGACATCATGGAGCCTCTTGTCTGCACAAAGACCAACATCAAAAATCTAAAGGGTTATTGCACATCTGCAGACTTTATGCAACAATTCTATAACAAAAATTAAATCCATAAATTCAAAAATGAAGGAGGAATTCCACTGACAAGCTCACGTGTGTCAAAATTGAATCTTGGGGCCTCTTGTTTGTACCAAGACCAGTATCAAAAATCCGAAAGCTTATTGCACATCTGCAGACTACATGCTACAATTCTATAACAAAATTAAAGCCATAAATCCAAAACTGTAGGAGGAGTTCCACCCACTGACAAGCTCACATTTGTTAAGATTGACATCATGGGGCCTCTTGTTTGCACCAAGACCAATATCAAAAATCCGAAAGCTTATTGCACATCTGCAGACTATATGCAACAATTCTATAACAAAATTAAATCCATAAATTCAAAAATGTAGGAGGAGTTCCATTGACAAGCTCACATGTCTCAAAATCGACATCTTCGGGCCTCTTGTTTGCACCAAGACCAATATCAAAAATCCGAAAGCTTATCGGACATCTACAGACTATATGCAACAATTCTATAACAAAACTAAATCCATAAATTCAAAAATGTAGGAGGAGTTCCACTGACAAGCTCTCTTGTGTCAAGATTGACATCATGGGGCCTCTTGTTTGCACCAACACCAATATAAAAAATCCGAAAGCTTATTGCGCATCTGCAGACTATATGCAACAATTCTATAACAAAATTAAATCCATAAATCCAAAAATGAGGAAGGAATTCCTCTGACAAGGTCCATCTAACGGACAGACGGACAGACAGACAGACGGACGGGACCAAAACAATATCCCCGCATTTTCTTCAGAAAAGTGCGGGGATAATTAAAGTCATGGCCACTAGCGTCAATATGAAGCTCCTATGGCTACATATATACAATCTTCATGGTTGTAAAAGCCTTTTTGCATCATCTGTCCATCTGAAAAAGACTTTCTATTGGTTCCTTATCATAGATGTAAAAGGCAATCTCACTGAAATTACGAATAAGTCTTTGATAATAATAAAAAAAAAATCAACCAAAAACCCTCCGATGACTTGGGAGTATGCCAATTTTATGCACAGCAAACGTTCTCTGGATCTCAGTGTTTAATTCCTGACTCTGTGATGACGAGAGGAACGTCGTTTAAAAAAGAACAGTGGGGTGGTGATAACTTCAAATTGCCGGATCTTTTTATTTAAAATACTATTTTGAGTCGTTCGATGTGTTTATCGTATAGACTGGTGAAAATGATGACATAATAAATAAAGACGCAGCAGATTTTCATATGTAGATCAGTCGGTTGCTTCATGTGCTGAAATGTTGCTGGAGCACAATCTGAAAAAATGCCATTGTATTCGTACGATCCAGTGGCATCCTCTCTTCATGGTCTTCATAGATTTCATTCTGGAGATAACCTGTCTTCATATCCATAGTGGAATAATATTGCTTCCGGCTAAAATGTCAAAGACAGTAAACATAGATCTTTTTAGCTCACCTGGCCTAAAAGGCCACGTGAGCTTTTGCCATCACTTTGCGTCCGTCGTCTGTCGTCCATCGCCCGTCGTCCGTCAACAATTTCAAAAATCTTCTCCTCTGAAACTGCTGAGCCAATTGTAGCCAAACTTGGCCTGAAGTATCACCAGGGTATGCACTTTCAAAATTGTGTTTGATTAGTCGGCTGGTCAAACAACATGGCCGCCATTTCTAAAAATAGAACATATGGGTAAATTGCAGTTTTTGGCCAACAACTCGAAAACCGTTACAGATATCAAAAATTCTGTCAGGAGATAAAATGATATGCATGATGAGATCTACCTACTGTGCAGTTTTGAAGAAAATCTAAAAATCCGTCTCGGAGTTTTAGCCCTTTTTCCGCAAAATTTTCAAAATTTTTGCATTTTTTCATTTCAAAAAGTGTAACAGATAGACAGATAGAGGTCAAGTGTAAATTGCAAAAAGATTCAGCATATCAAGATATACCCACTCTGAAATTTTGTAGAAAATCCAAAAACCCTTTTAGGAGTAATTGCCCTTTTTCACGGAATTTTCAAAATTTTCAGATTTTTCATCTTTATTTCCAAAACTTGAAGATTAAGGTTAAGTGTAAATTGATAAAATGATTCCCATGCTGTGGCGACTTCGAAACTGGCGTTGAAAATTGTTTGTTGGTCACCATTTCAAAATGGCCGCCAAAACAAAGGCGGGAAAATCAACATTGTTCGATTTCAATGAAATTTGGTTTCCAAAAAGATATTGATGTTCCAACTTCAAAACCAGTGTTGAAAAGAGTTCATTGACCATCATTTTCAAAATGGCCTCTTGAACTTACTATGAGGTATTATAAAAGCTCATTGTTGAAGGCCTCATGGTGACTTCAAGATGAAGAACAACAATAAAAGCGCTTTTCCTTTGCTTGTTTTTACCATGTATTTGTAGAGACTTTGTCTCATGTGCATTCACTCCATATCCTTTCATTCACCATCCAAAAA
>MJUU01043256.1:33300-49361 GCA_002080025.1 Modiolus philippinarum
GAACAGTGGTTTGACAGAATATTCATGCTTATTTTCACGCCAACGCCAACGAGACAAACAAAAAATTTAGCCTTGCAAATATCGTAATTCTAAAATAACTTGACGATCTGCATGGGAACATTTGTTGTCAAAGAAAATTATATTTATATAACTTCAACCAGTCAAACTTTCTGATTATGATAATTTTGGGGAAAATGGTCATTTGTTGACATTAAGCTCAATATTTTCAATTATATTTTTCACGACAACAGAATGATTTCTAGATGCTGACCCGCGATGATTTCACGTCCAACACGATGTCACGAGGGGTCCACACAGGTAAATATTTTGTCCACGTTCTCAATTAGGTTGTCCACGTTCAAGATCGCGGTGGAATTTCACGTTTGGCAAAATTTGTCCGTGATGACAACAAGGATTTTGCGTTTTCCATGTGACCTGTACAGTACGTTAGTAAGTAAGTAAGCTTTATTTTAAGTCGGCCCATAATATTCACATAATAACAAAGGTAACCAAGGTTGGCAAAAAGGCGGACAATACTAGTATTGTCTGGGGCAGTGGACAATACCGGTAAATACCGGACAATACTGGACGATACTGAACAATTGAAATAAAAGACAGTCTAACAATTTTGAGCCTATAATACACACATTGGTACCCTTGTCAGACAGGTGTGGGGGTGGGTTTATTTTGCAAAGTAGGTTTAAAGTTTGTACACAATCATCATGATCATAATATTAGTAAATTGAAATTTTAAAAGTTGTATGTTCAAATATTACTGAGATAAAGGCAATAGCCATAGTCATGATAGTGGTAAATACTGGTCAAATGAAATAGATTTGTGCATATTGATACTGGTTGATGCAGTAAATATGTTTCAGATTTTATTCTTTTGTTTACCTAATAAGATGTCATTAATGGGTCACAAAGTTGTTAGATTTACCTACACAATATACCTATATGATACCCTTAATTAGTTAGCAAACAGGTGGCTGTGTTTCAGTTATAAATTATAGCTGTCAAAATGGTATTTGTGGTGTGTATTTAAGGGATTAATTATGGTAAAATGGACAGGAAATCCATGTAGGTAGTAAAAGACAATAAACAGTTTGCAGTGTGCCAAGTTTATACATTGTAAAAGATAACAACAAAAAGACCCCCCCAAAAAAAAACAAAAAACAAAAAAACAATTAAAAACAGTAATTAAAAGAAAATAGAGTCCACGGCCACTTTGTATTGTCCAGCAATTAGCCATTTATAATTTCAATCGTCCAGTATTGTCCGCTTAAGGAGTATTGTAAAGGCCAGTGTTTACTGGTAAAAAACCAAAAACAAAAATTCAAAGAAAATATAGACAGATAAAATGTACATGTATTTATTGACCACTTAGAATTTGTATTGACCAATTAAACTTTGTTTTGTCAAGCAATTGACCATTTAAAATTTCAATCGTCCAGTATTGTCCACTTGAGGAATATTGTTTAGGGCAGTATTTACTGGCAAAAACAAAAACAAAAGTTAAAAGAAAATATAGAAAGGTACAGTGTATATACTATTGATCACTTAAAATTTGTATTGTCCACTTAAACTTTGTATTGTCCAGCAATTGACCATTTAAAATTTCATTCGTCCAGTATTGTCCAGTATTGTCCACTTGAGGAGTATTGTCCAGGGCGGTATTTACCGGTAAATACCGGGGATGGTTTTTTCCGCCCAACCTTGGATGAGCTCAGTAACGAATAACAAAATTCATTTCTAAAAAGAAAACTAATGAAACTGAGATAAAACGGACAAAAAGGCAACTAACATTGTTATCAGAGGCAACGTCCAACCCCCTTGGTCTTGAAAAACTCGAGTAAAAGGTATAGCATTTCATGGTTTTAGATCTTAAAACTTAGAAAAAAAATTTCTTGTTTTGTACTATGTAAGTAAGTAAGTAAGTAAGCTTTATTTTAAGTTGGCACATAATATTTACATAATAACAAAGGTAACATTAGCTCATTAGAGCTCTTTAACCGACTGATATTTGTAAAACAAAACAACTAACATTTAAACTAACACTACTGGTCGAGTACCAGTTATCGCCGTGTACCATTTATCGCCAATTTTCACATGCTTCGAGATCGCGCATGACTTTTGTTACACGGTTATGTACAGAAGTGACAACAATATCCTAAAAATACATTCCTTGAAGAAATTTGTTTTAATCTTGAAAAACTGAAATCTGAGATCAAATCCCCTAGGAGCCCCTTTAAAATATATAGTGCTATGCGGGGGGTCACGTATGATAATTAGCTAAAAATAGATTTTTTTACATGTGATGTGGCAAAAGAGAATTTGGAGTGTCAGCTTTATTTTCTGCCAGAAATAAATGCTGACTATGTTGCTTTCTCTTCAAATAGTCAAATCAAGATGAATTGGGGCTGTAAAGATCTTCTATCAGTCAGGTACCTAACCTGTATGAGTTATAACAGAATAATAACATGCATGTGTTATTACAGATGTTGTTTTGAGTTATCTGCTCTTTATTCCTAATTCTGTAATAACATATGTATGTAGCAACCTAAAATATATTTCCTTTTTTTGGTCACTTGGGAATTGCTTAGACCTTTGCGCAGAAACTAATTATTTAGCCTGGATAAATCAGTTTTCAATTAAGTTAAAACACTTTTGATGAACCATGGTTCATCAGTGAGAACAGGCTATTAAATGATATAACTTTAGTTGTAATAACAATGCTTAGTTATTACAGGCATATGACTTAAATATTTATTAGTTTATTAGACACTTCGGAATTACTAAGAAACTTGCGCAGAACGCCAGAACCTATTGATATGCTTTGATTTTCATACATTACTATAAATAAAAATGTAATTTGATTAGGCATTATTCTGGTCTGAGGAAAACACTTTTAAGTGATGCAGAGTAGCTGTAATAACACCCTTCTATTATTACAGGCATACTTTTCCTGTAATAACATATGCAGGCCTCGACAATACCGTTTGTCCGATTGCCCGGGACAAGTGGATACGTCTGTCGGACAAGTGAAATTTGGAAGTCACTTGTCCGTCGGGACAAGTTAAAATTTTTGTCAAACTAGGAGTTCAAATCCCCCACAAAGGTGCTTAATGAGAAAATGCATTTATATTCCTCTAAAAACAAAATTTTTATCATGAACCATTGAACAAAGAACGAAAATATTGACCGATTTCAACGTAAACATTTACGTTTTCACTTGTGTCCGCCATTTTGATAATACCGATCGTAAGACGAAACGAAATAAAAATACGGATTCTTAAGCGAAACAAAATTTGAACAAAGAAACGCACTCACACCGGTACTTATTATTGACATCAATGGGACAAGGGAATTTTACTTTTTACTTGAAAAGATCGGGCACAATTTCAAGAATTTTAAATTCAATGCAAGAGAAAGTAGTATCAGTCCATAATCATGAAAGTAACATGTTTCCCATTGTACATGTATCTGCAAAGTTCATATCATGATCTTATGAATGAAATCTTGTAATAGGAAGACTGAATGAAGAAACATCTATACATGTAGCTAGACAGGTCCCCATTAAAAATGTATGAATCACCACTCTAGCATTTTTTTGTTACTATTATATTTTTCAAAGAATAATTGTTAACCCCAATCAAGTCTGACAAGTCTTTTCATATACCAACTATTTTTCAGTAATGCCTAGTATCTGTTAATGTGAAATACCAGATTTTCAAAAAATATATACATACTTGCATAATGATTTACTTCAGAATACCTAGGTACAACTAGAAAAGTTTTCTACTAGTTTTGTCTTCAGTTTAATGTTCTCTTTTTATACGACCGCAAAAAATTTTGAGGTCGTATATTGGTATGATACTGGCGGCGTCGTTGGCGGTGTCGTCGGCGTCTGTGGACACTTCGTTTCCGTGCGATAACTAAAGTTCTAGTTGAGCAATCCTTATGAAATTTTAACACCATGTTCCTTGGTACAAAAGGAAGGCTGGGATTGGTTTTGGGTATACTGGCCCCGCCCGTTTTTAAGAAAAGGGCCAAAAAGGGCCAGATTGGGTGTTTTCGTATACTGGACTGTAGAATATTTATTATTTATCGGATTTTGATGGGGTTTCTTTCATTGTACTCCTGAGAAAATTGCCAATATGTAATATTGCAATGGATTTTATGTCGCATGTACCGTTCATGAAATAAATGGGCCCCAAAGGGGGCGAATCTCAAAAATTTTATTTTTCTTATTTTTAGTCCGATTTTAATGCAGTTTTTTGCAATGGATTTCTTATGTAAAGCTAACTAGCACAGCACCATCAAATTTTTGATAACTTTTTTCCTTTATGAGTCATTAGGTTCCAAAGGGAGCCAAAATTGCAAATGTACAGATTACTTAAAATTTTTATTTTTTATCAGATTTCGATAGGATTTTTTTCTTTGAATTCCTTTTATTGTAAGCTTTCAGTAGTATGCTAACAGATTTGGCATATCTCTTACCGTTTCCGAGCTATAAGGGGTCGAAGGGGCCAAAATTGCTAATTTTCAAAATATGTAAAATATTTATTTTCCATCGGGTTTCGATGGGATTTTTTTCTTTGGATTCCTCTTGTTGTTAGCTTTCAGTAGTATGCCAATAGATTTTGCGTATCCCTTAACGCTTACGAGCTAGGTACCAAAATTGCTATTTTTACAAAATATCTTAAATCTTTATTTTATAGGATTTTAATGGGATTTTTTTACTTTAGATTCCTCTTTGATGTAAGCTTTCAGTAGTTTGTCAGCAGTTTTTGTGTAACTCTTTCAGTTTTTCATACCTTTATGGGATGGCCTACTTTGTGTCCAGCTAATTACTGTGTCTAGCTCCCTATTATGTTCATCTAATTACGATATTAAGCTCTTTACTGTGTCCACATTCACTTTAAAATACACTTGTTCAAATTTTAGTTGTCGACATGCTGCGGTCGTATCATGCTGCACCTGGCGTAGCCCTTTTTTTCAAACTACAAAAGCCTAGGTAGATAAGCCTATGTCAGCATGTATCATTTCTATCAAATAATATAACCAATACACTTTTTTCTTTGATTTTTATTTTTCTTCTTGATACCCTTTTTGGATATTCAGTCAAATATTTCGGACAAGTGATAATTTCATTCGGACAAGTAAATCTTCAGAGGTACTTGTCCAAAGGGACAAGTTTGAAAAAAAGTTATTGTAGAGGCCTGATATGTATATTTTGCAATATTGGCAAACTATGAAAAGTCCTATGATTTTAACTCCTAGCATGCTGATAGACAATAATGGCAATAATAAAATGGTATACATTTATAACAAAACTATGACTGCATAATGTCTATTTGAAGTATGTTATGCATAATGTCTATTTGAAGCATGTAACATACATATGTTATCAATTTTTTCCCTTAGTAATAACACATGCATGTTATTTTTCTATAATAACTCATACAGGTTAGGTACTTGACTGTCTATTTTCTTGTCATCGTGAGCAAAATAGAGCGCATCTGGCATGAATAAAAATCATGCTACTTTCAGTTTCAAAATTGTATCGCCTGACCATTCATTCTTTATTCCCTTTTAGTTCATCCCTTTTTGGAGTACTACAGTGGATTAGAGTGTACATTTAACAATTTGAAAAAAGCTGATGCATATTTTGAAAGATGGCGATAACTGGTACACACATCAGCAAAATTTGCCGAGAAAACCAGCACTTTTTTAAATGACTATATTACTGCGCATTCTCAAGGAAACTGAAAATGAATACAATTGGTTAACATATTACTTGGTGAATTTTTACAATATAGCGCATTAAAAGTTTAGTCCGAGTTTAAGAAGATCAAATCAAAATCACAGTGTGAAAATGGCGATAGCTGGTACACGACCAGTACAAAAGTAAAAGTTAAGTCGTTTACTTGTACGACATACATAACACAAGCTGTAGTGAGCTTTATTCCGACACAATATAATGTAATATTAGAATACATATACACATGACATAAAGCAATGAAAATGCATACTGACAGATACACATATGTACATGTACATCAGGATGCACACAGTCAGGGGTCCTAATGTACATGTATAAGTGAAAAAAAATGTACCAAGTAAAAATTAAGGATATGCCAATTACCAATTTTGACTCCGTTTTCTTAAATTTTCACTCAATTGAGATCACATGACACCTGACAAGTTGTCACATTCACCAAAGAATCCCTTTATAAATCATTACCCTGGCATATGACTCCTATGACGGAAATTTGTTTTTATTACAAACGTAACAAAAGGTAAGTGGGAATCGTGAGAATAAAACCTCGCAAATAGATTTAGGAATCAAAATCGTCCCCTTTTGCAGTATTTCATTTGTATCTAGAGCATTGTAAACATGGAAAAGCATCAAATCAGATCATTTGCTAATAATGTATGGGACGTCCTTAAATTACAGCAATTTTCCTATTACTGGATGCCCTCACAATAGAAAATTTGGTAGCTCTCCAGGTAGTTACAATAGGTTTCTCAATAGCAGTCAAGGGTCCGTCTGAATAATGTAAAACATTTTCACCAGCTTAGATTAATTATTTTTACTTAAAGAAGTAAATCAAATCAGCATTAAATTTATTTACTTGTACAAGTAAATTTAGATAAAATGCAGAGGTTTTCTCCCTTGAGTGTATCATTATATAAATTTTCATAGGATAATTGATAATTTTCTGTGAAAGTTTCATTTCTGATCTTATCTTTTAAGTAAAAATTGATTATGGGCACAATGTTTTTCTTGAGGTGCAAGCTAGCCAAAGATTAATCCTCTGGGACTTTTAACAGCTGTTAATATTGAATTAAGTGGTCTATAACTTTCATCATTATTATATCAAGATTAATCACATGATGATGCTTGTAATTTGGTTTCATGTGGTCTGATAGGGTTAACAGTGTGCCTGTAATAGGGAAAGCCTGTTTTGGAATAAATATACTGCATATTCCGAAGCTTACTTGTTTAAGTATAAAGTTTTTACTTGTAGAGGTAAACAGAATTTTTACTGCTTCAGGTAAATAAAATTTACTTTAGTAAGTGAAATGATTTCACTTTATCCAGTTGGATCTCAAAGAGAAGGGATGAACTTTATATAGACTAAATTTAAACAGTAATAGTACAACTTTGTGATTTCTTATCTTATTGCATGAAAAAATGCATCTTTATTCTTGATTGGCTATTTCAATATTAAAAACAAGCTTGGGTGAACTTGACTTGTTTCCTGTTGAAACTGACACCAGGTAAACTGGCCCATATCCAGGACAAATACAATGAATGGGTATGTGACCTTTCTACCTTGAGGGTCAAACTTCTATTCAGTTGTTTGTTCCAATACATAATAATAGTTCAAATGTACTTTATCTCTGTGGGTGAAATCAACATCAGGTAAATTGGCACACACCCAACTACATGTATGAATGGGCATTTGGTGACCTTTCTACCTTGAAGGCCAGAAATATGTGGAAATATCCCCTTTTGCAAGTATTTCATTTGTATCTAGAGCATTGTAAACATGAAAAAGCATCAAATCAGATCATCTGCTAATAATGTATGGGACGTCCTTAAATTAAGAAATAGATTATTTGTGAATTAGCACATGGGCAGACCTATATTTGTCAATATTTCATACCAAGCGACAGCTATCTATAAAATGAAGACAAATATAAGGTCTGACCATGTTTTAATTTACATAGAGCCCAATTGCAATAATCTATTTTGATTCTAATATATTTAACAATCGTTTTGAACATTTGAAGTGGCTCTTAGAGAGCAATATTTGGTTTGACACTAGAATTGAAAGATGTTGGAAAACTGCATACAAGCACACATAAATGGACATAGAGAAATCTATATTTTTGCTTTATTAATACAAGTGGCTCATGATCATAAGCTTATGAATAAATACAAATTATATGTTATGAAAAATATAAAATACAGATATTTTAAAGCGGGTATAAGCCATGATAAGCCATGATAAGTGTGAGCTGTTTGTATTTCTGATTTATATATGACTGCTTAGTTATGTTATATTTGAAGCCAAAAAAAAAAAAGAATAGAAAATGAATAAAACTCATATTTAGAATTTTATTAAAATTTTATATTCAAATTGTAGAGCATGACATGCAGCATAGATAAGATTTCATAACAACACATTCGTTGCTAGGTATTAACAGTTATGTAAATTTCATTTCCAAGTCTTTAAATCCAGTAGCTGTTGTAAATTTCTATTATTGTCATTATTTGGTATGGCTTTTTGAGTGATTCATTATTCAAAAATTAAAATATGCAGTAAATGAATATTGAGTGAATAAAATGTGAAATTGTACATTACGAATGCCCTTTTGTAAAAAATATATGCATGTGCTAAAAATATTTTTGGAATTAGAAAATAGCTTTGTTTCCTAAGCGAAAGAAGAGAATCATATAAGAATAAACTGCAATACTGTTCTAATCAAATGGAAGACATAGTTGCCAGGATCAAACAACATTTAACATAAGAGCATTAGGGAAAACACATTTGATTATCTCGTCTTAAAACTACATGTACCTTGTATTGAAGCACTCAACTGAACTTTGCTGAAATAATGTATTTAATTTATGTAGATTGCTCATTTCCTTTTAATATGACAACAACATGATTGCCAGCTAGACCCTATGGGAAAAATTTAATTCTATTCAAGCTTTTGCTAGACATGATAGTTTTGCTTAGAGTGATTTGCCAGATGAGCTTTCTTACTTTATATATATAAGTGTATATATAGATTTATACGATGTTCTGTTCAAATTATTGGTGCCAAACTTATATTTATTAGACTAATAGTACATGTGAAATTTGTAAAATTATACAAAACTTGTACATTGGAGGAAATTCAATCCAGATAAAATGAGTATACTACCGATAGTACAATTTTAAGTTCGACTCAACAAAGTTGAGGGGGACTATTAGAGTAATCCCGGCATCCCTGTCCTCGTCTGCATCTATGTCCGGGTATTCATTTGAGTGTTCATCTTTGAAATTATACATGGTAGGGTCATCAAACTTTGCATGCATATGAATCTTGGGTTGTATCACAGCCTCCAAGAAAATGGGGTCGCTTTGACCTATATTTTCTGCTTGATTGGTTTCATTTCAAATTTACATCCTAGTTCATATCTTAGTCAGTATGCATTGTAGGATCATCTAACCATGCATCTCTGCATCAGCATCCAGATCAAAATCAGGTCACTTTGACCAATATTTTAAGCTTGATTGATTTACATTCACGTTAAGGACAAATTTAGATCTCAGTGGCCATCATGTAACGCTTCATATACATGCATCTCTGAAAGTATATGTATGTAAGCACCCTGGCAAAATTATGTCTATAATTTCCTCTGATTGATTTGCATTTAAGTTTACGGACGAGTTGTTATATTGGTCACATGGTAGAATAATGTAACTTTGATGGTAGGTAATTATTAGGCCTCATGGGATGCAGAAAAACAATGAAAGCATACTTGATTTTACAATTAATTTGTAAAGACCTTGTCTAATGTGTGTTTACTCCATATCCTTTTATCATGGTTATTGTTAATTTAAGTTAATTTTGACCAATATTTTATGCTTTTTTGCAACTTACATTCAAGTTTGTGGACAAGTTCAAGTCTCCATCACTATGCATGGTAGGATCATAAAACCTTGCATATGCATGCACAGCATCCATGCAAAATTATGTCACTTTGACCTATATTTTCCACTTGATTGATTTTCATTAAAATTTATGCTGTCACTATATACATAGTAAGGTAATTGTGCCATTTGCATATGTGTATATCTGCTATGGTAAGTCCACATTGAGGCAAAATGGGTCACATTGACCTATATTTTACGCTTGATTGATTTATTATACAGGTTTTGGGAATTTTGTTTATTGACAAAATACCCTTTTGGGAACCTAAATAAGGGAGTCCATATGAAAAGTTTGGGAAATTTGCCTAATTTAGAAGTAATATTCCTTGGGATACTATTAGACCCTAATGGAAAGCATTCAAACTGGTCACAATAGTCCTTGATTGGTTCCCTTTTAAATAAGTGTTTAAAATGGTTGCTAACGAGGAACAGGGTTTACCTTTTGGGCCTATATGAAAAGAACAGCTCCTCTGGAAGTACTTGGTTAATTGGAACAAAACTATGGCATAATGTTCCTTAGATGTTCCCCTTGAGAAAAGGTGACAGTAGGCTTGCACCCTATTGAAGATAGTTAGCAGCGTGAACATGGTTTCACTTAATTTAGATCATTTTTAAGTCTAATAACAATTGAAAATCAGAGCTTGAAATATTTTGATTGTGTTCTGTCAGTCATCACGCCCATGACGCAGGTGTGTGATACAAGCTCTCGACATCCTCTTGTTCCTATTTTAGGATGATATACAACACCATAGTATACAGATATTGCTATATTCTTTAAACTTGTATAAATTTATATTTTATCGGGTATTAATGACAGTTTAATTTCTATAGGAAAGAAGAAGCCAGAATGTCTCAGGTGATAAAAATCATGGGCTTCTAATATTTTTCATATTTTAGATATGCAGGGCCATTTAAAATGAGTACTCAAGATTTTGTTTAACACAAAAAGGACAAAAAATTGTTTTGTTTAACAAGTGATGTATACATGTCATGTTTTCGAGTTCTTTCTACTAGCATATATATCAAATCATAATCCTCAAAAAAAAAAAAGTTGTAGCTGTTCTCTCACATGGTACCCTGATCTATATTCCTAAGAGCAATGCTGCTTGCAAGTTGGTTTGTATGATCCTTTTTTAATGTTATGATCCAATTTCCAAAGAGCATGGTTGCTTTGTGGAAATTGCATCATGACATCAAAAGAAAAAAGTATGATACTACGCCAGTGGAGCAACACTGCCTTGTGTAATTTAGATCAGAATCTATGTGTGATTCTTTACATGGCATCTGCAGATCTGGGTGTTATTGTATAGCTCATTTGTTTTAACCACGTTAATCTTTAATATATTTTCCACAAATGCTTTTAATTACAGTCAAACTTCGATGGCTCAAACACCATGGTGGTATAGACCCCCTTTTCTGGTTCTTTTTTTCAAGTACTTGTGATAAGTTTAAATCTTGTTTGACCTCTGTTATGTCTGTAGCTTGAACACCCCTCTAACTCAAACTAATTTCATCGGTCCCTAGCTTGGATGTTGGAGCCATCAAGGTTTAACTGTATGTATATTGGATCATTATTTATTGAATGGTCTTATTATTCCTGTAAATGTCACCATGTTTATTTTTCCTTATTATTCAATGTAACCTTCATCCTTATATATAAGCCCTTTCCAAGTTTGTTAACTTGGTAATGATTAAAATATATGTTTAAAGATCTAGATTGATTAGTTGAAGATTTTAGCTGTAAAATGTTATAATTACTAGTAGTTGAAGATTTTAGCTGTAAAATGCTGGAGCTGGATATAATTTGAGGTTACCATTTCATCTACCCTCCCCCAAACCCGACACCCAATCTTCCTAAAAAAAAAAACAAAACAAAACAAAAAAAAAGATATAAAAGAAAAATGTTACCAGATAAGTGATGCATGGTTTATAATGTAAATAATTGAATCGTTTGAGAGACAGTCATTTCAGAGACAACATACTACAAGGCCAACCTGAAAAAAATTTTTAGTTTGTTGTTAATAGACCCTCTCAAAAAAACTTTATTGTCATTTCCCAGATTTTTTTAAAAATTCTATTCTTATCACATTTTTAGCTCACCTGGCTATGCCAGGGTGAGCTTTTGCCATCGTTTGGCATCCGTCGTCCGTCCGTCCGTCGTAAAATTTTCTTTAAAAATCTTCTCCTCTGAAACCACTGGGCCAATTTAATCCAAACTTGGCCTTGGTCTTTACCAGGGTATGTAGTTTAAAAAATATGTTCGGTTAGTCCGAGGGCCAAACAACATGGCCGCTGTTACTAAAAATAGAACATAGGGGTAAATTGCTGTTTTTGTCAAAAAACTCTAAAACCGTTGCAGATATAAAAAAATTGACAGGAGTAAAATTGTTCAGAATGCTGAGATCTATCTGCTCTGCAATTTTGAAGAAAATCGGAAAACCCATCTGAGAGTTATAGCCCTTTTTCCGTAAATTTTTCAAAATTTATGCATTTTTTATTTTTTATTTCAAAAACTGCAACAGATAGAGGTGAAGTGTAAATTGGAATAATGTTCAGCATATCAAGATCTACATACTCTGAAATTTTGAAGAAAATCGAAAGGCCTGTGTAGGAGTTATTGATTGATTTTCACCATTTTTTTTTCCAATGCCTTATGGTTTATTGGTTATTTCCCTTTAAATTCTGTGTTCAAATCTTCTTTGGTTAACTTTATTCTTTTAAGCTTTAGAGAAATTCCCTTTTATAGCTTTGTTAAAACAATTATTTTTATTTATAATTAAGAGCAAAAAACAGTGTTTTTGCACAAATTTTTACAATTTTTTGCAAAAATACTTTTTTATCTTTACCTTATTATATGTTACAGTTATTTTTCTATATAAGATATTTTGTCGTACTGGGCAATATTTGATTGGCCACTGCACTGTGTGCTTTGCTGGCATGAATTAGCAAGCAGTTTTTTGGCCTCACAGCCTGCTAAGTAAAGCCCTTAATGATCAAGTGATGACATTAACCTTGAGAACCACAGATGGATTTGATTACTACATGGCATGTATGATGCTATGAGGTGCTGACTAAGTATTGTGACTTTGGTGCCTATATATCATCCAACTTGGCCATCTGCGGGGAACTTAATTTATTACTGGACTGTATAGAAAGAGCACATAAAGAATTTTTTATCTGAAACAACTTTGCTAGTTAGAATAAAACTTAATCACAATGCATCTTAGATGGTCCCCTTCAAAACAGATGTCCCTCAAGTCTGCACCTTATGCAAATTGGCTACCAATGGGACACATAGTTTAATATTGGAGTACATTCAAAGATCTTCTTCTTTAAAACCATTTGGCCAATTAGAAATAAACTTTGGCACAACACTTAATTTTCTTTAAAATTGTGTCCTGCAGATCCATCCCTTATCCAAGATGGCAGGCAATAGGGAAAATAGTTTGATCATATAACATAAATGTTTGTTTACATAGTTTGAAAATGAGACCGTTTAACATAGAAGTTTATTTGAATTTATGTATTGACCATGGACCAGGTGAGCGATACAGGCACTTGAGAGCCTCTTGTTTAAAAAAAACCCTCTTTTTAGCTCACGTGACCCGAAGGGTCAGTGTGAGCTATTGCCATCACTTGGCGTCAGGTGTCCGTCGTCTGTCATCCGACGTCCGTCCGTTAACTTTTCACATTTTCATCTTCTCCTCTGAAACAACTGAAGCAAATTCAACCAAACTTTACATGAATGATGTATGGAAGGTCCTTTACAAAGATTGCTCATTTCGTTCTGATACGATAAAAAACATGGCCGCCAGAGTGGAGTTTAGGTTTAACATTGGACCCTATAGCTTATCACATTTTCATCTTTTCCTCTGAATCCAATGAAGCAAATTCAACCAAACTCTACAGGAATGATGGACTAAAGGTCCTTAACAAAGAGTGCTCATTTCGTATGGATCCGATAAAAAACATGGCTGCCAACACGGAACATTGGACCCTATGGGAAAATCACATTTTCATCTACTTCTCTGAAACCACTGAAGCAAATTCAATTAAACTTTACAGGAATGATGTACTTAAGGTCCTTAACATAGATTGCTCATTTCGATCTGATCCAATAAAAAACATGGCTGCCAGCAAGGAATTTTTTTGGTCATTTTTGGTCATGCATGGCGTAGAAGCATTTTGTCAGGTGAGCGATACAGGCTCAGTCTCTGAACCTCTAGTTTGATGTCTTTCTAAAAAAAATTCACCAAGTGCCTACCCTATTCAAATAAAAAATTGTTAGTCAATAAACAGCAAACCAACATTTTGTTAGGCCATACAAAGTTAATCACCTAATTGGTTATTAGGTCATTTTTTGCTATAACTGATGAGGGAGAGAGGTGATTTTTTTTTATCTTTTCATTTGCAAAAAAATAGACCTGGCAGCTTTTTACATGGTAAAAAAAACACCAAAAATGTAGATAGGAATGTGATTTTCTATTTTTATCTTATTGAAATGGCAAAAATAGGGTGTAGACGAGGGGCTTTTTTCAAGCATCAGACTAGATGAGGGAGGGCCTTAGAACCAATAAATTAATTTTGCATGGCCATAAGGATGGCCTAAAGTATAGAAAAGATGAAAAACAAACAAAGTGAAGTAAGGTTTAAAGACTAAGATGCATAAATTATTAGGACTATATGTATACCAAAATCAAAACAAAATGTTTTGAAAGGTATGAGGATCCCCAATGTAGTGATAAAATAGATAAAATCTGTCCTGTAACAGATGCTGTATATATAGATGTTATATATTTCATAATAACTGACAATAAAGGAGATGTATTGGCAAATTGATATGATCTTTTAGCTGTGTATTGAGGTATGATTGATTTTAATTATATATTTTACCTGGCATAAGGTGAAATTTGTTTGCATTTAGTCATTTTATGTTGATTTGACTTTTATTCAAAATTTTGGACTTTATATCAAATTAAAGAAAAGTTAACTTCAAGCAGGTACATGTAATTTGTATTCTAATTTATGTTGTCAAAGGTTTTAAAAGTAAACTAAGATAAATTTTTCTTAGTTATAATTTAATTTAGATTCGTCTGGACTCATTGTATATCTTTATTATAATTTGACAGTAGACTTTGATGTTGCCATAGACATTTTGGAATGTGGGATATTATTTATTGTTCCTATATAGTAGGTTATTTTCTATAAAAACAGAAATATCCAGAAATCAAGTACATTGAATTATATATGTAAATGTCTTTCTTTTTACCTATTTTGTATCACAATAATAGTTATAACTGAAACTGTATATTTATTTATTTTGATATAATTTTGTAAAACACTCTGAAATCAATTGACTAACACATGCATGCATTTTGCTATATTTAATTGAGTTTGTCACTGGGTTTATTTTTATACGACCGCAAAAATTTTGCGGTCGTATTATGGTATGGCGCTGGCGTCGGTGTCGGCGTCTGTGGACAGCATAACTTTAGTTCTAGTGAACGGATTGTTATCAAATTTTAGTATGATGTTTGTTGGCACAAGCTTAAGCCCGGGTTTTAATTTCGCGTTCCCTGCCCAACCCGTTTTTGAAAAAGAGGCAAAAAAGGGGCCAAAAAGGGGTAAAATTAGGTATTTTCGTGTCTGTGGACAGCATAACTTTGGTTCTAGTGGATGGATTGTTTTCAAATCTTAGTATGATGTTTCTTGGAATTTTCTTGAGAAATTTTTTTTTCCTTTAGGTTTTTGCCCCACCCATTTCAGAATTAGGGGCCAAAAAAGGGTTAAATGAGGTGTTTTCACATATTTGACTGTAGAATCTTTATTATTTATTGGATTTTGATGGGGTTTGTTTCAGTGTGCTCCTGAGGAAATTTCCAATCTGGAGTATGCCAACGGATTTCACGTAGTATGTACCACTCACGAGATAAATGGGGCCCAACAGGGGCAAATCTCAAAAAAAATAATTTTTTATTTTAAGTCCGATTTTGATGCAGTTTTTTTCAATGGATTCTTTGCGAAAAATTAGTATAGCACTCAGCTATTAGATTTTTGGTAACTTGTTTCCTTTCCCAGCTATGAGGGGCCGAACGGGGCCAAAATTGCGAATTTGCAGATTATGTAGAATTTTTATTTTTCATCGGATTTCAATGAGATTTTTTTCTTTGGATTCCTCTTGATCTAAGCTTTCAGTAGTATGTCAACGGATTTTTTGTAGGTCTTACCGTTTCCGAGCTACAAGGGGTCAAAGGGGCCAAAAATGCAATTTTTCTAAATATGTCAAATCTTTATTTTTCATCGGATTTCGATGGGATTTTTTTCTTTGGATTCCTCTTGATCTAA
>MJUU01043256.1:80636-94769 GCA_002080025.1 Modiolus philippinarum
GAGCCAATGGAATCAAATTTGGTCAAAATAGTTTTTATGTGCCCCCCTTGAAAAGAAAAATGTTTTTTTTTTTCTCTCAGGTTCCCACTTTATCCAAGATGGCTGCCAGCAGGGAACATATTTTAACATTGGACCCATGGGAACACTAACAGACGTCTTTTCTCCTTAAACTAATTGGGCATATTGGAACTATAGTTTTATTATATACATGTATATGGGCATAACATAAAATGTCTATGTTAATCAAGGACCAGGTGAGCGATACAGGCTCTTGAGAGCCTCTTGTTTCATATCATTTTGAAATGAACTACAGTTGAACTTAGATAGGTCAAACTGCAATAACTTGAACACCAGGATGTCTCTATACCTTTTTATGGACCGTTTGTTCTAATTTAAACAAAATTTGGCATTTGCTAAAACCTCGCCAAAAAACTCAATTTTCAACCATCAAATCCCCAATTGATGCCTCTAAATCTTCTAATACAATGCAGTTATCTCCTAATTCTAATTGATTTAGAAGTAGATTTAGTCAATACTTAAACTGCATTTGTTTCTCTAGTTATGTTAGCAATAAATGTTGAAATGCAATGAAGGGATAACATTCATCAGACAACAACATATAACAATTTACATGTCATTTTAAATAGATGGAAGGATGTGAAGAATTGTCATGGTTTTCACAATGAAGCAAAAATGATAGTTAATGAAAAAGTCTTCATTATTGCGAAATTAGACTTGGTATTATCACCATCTCAGTCAATACCACTCTCTTACGGGCAGCCTTTATTTCACGAAAATGACCACTTTTCATTAACTTTTGTATAAATAGTACATGGATGTGGTTTGTTTCCATTGATTTATTCACTTTTTTTACATTTTTGGGGCCATTTAGGGCTTGTTTTACGGTATGAGGTTCCTCACTGTGTTGAAGACTGTACGGTGACCCTAGATTCTTTGTTTTGGGTCATTTTAATCTGGAGATGGGATGTTGTCTCCTTGACATTTACCCCATTTCCTTTCTTTCTCATATGAATTACATTTCTATTATGTATTTCATAATTTTGACTATTTTGATAATTTGACTTGTCTCATTGGGCAATAGAACATCATTCTATTGCCTAGAGACCTTTTGACCATGTTATATGATTGGTAGGTAATTGTTCATGTATACTTACAAGACTGTTTCATTCCCAAGTGTAATGAAATGTAAATTAAATGAAGCTGTTTGTCCCTGACAACAACTACACTTAAGTGAAAGTTTCACTAATCGTTGTGGGTGACTCTTTTTATTTAAAGGAACTTGACAAGTAGTAGAAGTAGAGGAATTTTTTTAATGTTAAGTATTTAATTACTATTTATGATATTTTATTACTTCATGATGTAGAAAATATGGTAAAGAGATGTTGCACTTGACAAGTAGTAGCAATTGTAGATTTTTTTGGTTTTTTATTGTTAATTACCTTTTTAGATGTTTTTTTTTACCTCATAATTTGAAAATATGGTAAAATGTGGCACTTGTTTGAAAATGATGATGATAGTGAAACTAATGATGACAATAGCAAGACTAATGATGATTAAATTATTTCTAAGAAACAGTAGGAACCTTCATTTGTAAATATAGTTTCTACAACAAGAAATAGTTGATATTGAAATTTCTTACATCCAGTTAAATAAATTTTGCAAGTGTTTGAAAACAAGTCTTAAAGTCTGGTGTAAATTACTTTTGGAGTGTAAAAAATTCTATTGAAGTTTTAGATAAACTACAATCTATTCAAAGACCAGTCTCATTTATCAACAGTTATGATTTTTCTACACTTTATACTACCCTTCCACATAATTTGATTAAATCCAAGTAGGGACAACCTATTAAATGGTCTTTTAAATTTTCTGGTCTGCAGTTCATTTGCTCTAACAAAAAGCAAGGATTCTTCTCTAATATAACCTATAATAATCATTGTTCCTGGACATGTGATGATATGATTAATGCACTCAATCTTTTGCTGGTATATTGACGATATCCTTACTATTGATAATCCCAAGTTTTTAGAATATGTAGACATTATTTATCCACAACAACTGAAATTAAATAAAGCTAACAATGATTCCAAATGTTGCCTTTTTCTGGATCTGACTATTATTATTGACTCTGGTAAAATCAAAACCAAAATATATGATAAAAGGGATGATTTTGATTTCACTATTACTAATTTCCCTTTTCTTGACGGCGACATTCCCCTTGCTCCATCCTACAGGGTGTATATTTCTCAACTGGTACGATTCGCACGAGTTTGTTCTACTCTTGACGATTTCAATGAACGTAACTGTACTATCACAGCCAAACTTTTACAACAGGGTTACAGATTTCATAAGTTGTTGAATACATTTAAGAAGTTTTGTAATAGATATGAACATGTTATATCTAAATATGGCGTTACTCGTAAACAGCTTATTACTATGGGCATTTCTAGTCCTCAATTTTACGGAAATGTTGTTAGAAAATGCCAAAAATTGATTAAAAATCCAGAAAAGCTGGGACGTAACTTACATTCTTTACGAAATAGGGGATATCGGCAAGATATTCTGCTTGCATCCGTTAAATTGGCTTTGAGACCCAGTGACCTGAAAATTTTGCACACATACTGGCCTCTCACTGATACTACCGATGTCTACTGAAATTTATGATGATTCTTGACCAAACCCTACGGGAAGTTTTGAGTTTGATTTTTCTTTGTACAATGTATTGCGACAGTGTTCTACCAGCAGACTAGGCTCCTTGAGCTAGCGGGCAGTTTAGCGGCGAGCACTCCTTGACCCATCTTTCAAAATTACATATTGTTTTTTTCTCTCCTTTCAAGATTGTGGTCATTGAATTAGTAGTCTACCTGTATTGGGTTTTATTCGTATGTTTTTATACTATAGGGAAACAGGACAGATAAAGGGGAGGTTTGGTACCCATAAACAGGTTTAACCCTACCGCTGGCTTTTTCTAGTGCTGGTACCAAGTCTGGCTGTCCAGAGTTCATATCGTTGTCTACGTTTGTCTTTTGTCTTATAAGTGTTTTTCTTGTGTAGTTCACTGTTATCCATTTTTTAACATTTGCTGAGTTTTTAAACATTTGAGAATTTATTTGAAAACAAGATGTGAGAAATTTCATAATTAACATGTTTAAGTTGTAGAAATTATTATGTTTCTCTTATGACGAAAATGTAAAACACCATTGATTAACAGTTTCACCAAAAGTTCACAAAGAACAAGAAAAAGTAATACTAGTAGGGTCATGCACTTGATTTTGAGATACAAGCAATTAAAAATTTGGTGGGAAATGTCAATTTTCTAGGTTTTTCATAGGCTTGTATTGAGATTTGTAAGTTTTCAAAATTAAGTGAAGGAGTAATTGCCAATTTCTCGAAATTTTGTCAGAAATTAAAGTCCTTAAAGGTATTGTAAAAAAACTTTAGATTGACTGGGCGGAGTTTGCCTTAAACTTTAAACTTGGGTAAATCTACTTTTTTAGTGTAGTGCAAGCATTAGGTGTTAAAAGATTGCAATCAAATTAATAATTAATGATCATGTAGTCATTTGTATAAGAGAACACTTTTCAAAAACAAATAGTTTGTAATTTGTATGCCCAAAGATATAAATAGGAACATTCACCAATCAAACAATTATTGATCTATTCAAAAGAACACCATGTATTTGGTCTATTGTACCCATTGCTGTGCTGTTTTGGAATGATCAAATCCTGAATGACAGGTAACTCCGCCCAGTCAACCTAAACTTTTCTTACAAAACATGCTTTAAAAATTTAACATTAAAAGTGGTTGTTCATGGGCAAAAAAAGAGGAGTTCACATATCTGACCAAATGCTAGAAATCAGCATTGGCAACTGCCTAATTCAAACTCTTACATGTGTCACATTCTGCAATTAGTCTTCTGTTCTATCATTATTTCTTTCTTTCAGACTGTTATGTTTATTTACAATGAATATACGAGAGAACAAAATGTGTACAATCCATTGAGAGAGAAGAGACCTATGAGTAGTCCTCCCAGACCTGAACGGGAATAGTAAGTAATAATTACATTTCATGCATATTCATTTAAATTTTGTCAATTTGATGGGTGAACACTGATCACGTGGCATATCAATGTGAAGTTGCAATTCCCATGAAACACATTTGACCACATACTCATGTGGCAGATTAATTTGTAAAAATAGAATCACAATGTACATTATGTACTTTCCTGTAAATAAACTTTTTTTTAATATTTCGGTTAAAATGTAACTATGAGAATTGAATGCATTATTCTGAAGTTTCATAGGGATTATGAAAGTGTTGACCAGGCACACATTTTAAACATTTAAGCGCTACCGTGCTTCATTAAACATGTGCTTTGGTCAACACTTTCATACCCCAATGCAACTCAAAATAATGCATTCAATTCTAAATTGCAGTTTTATGTACCTGTGTACAGAGATACCTGTCTAAAACTTGACACATTTGGACCTCAAAATCTTGTGCAGTTTTTAGAGGTATTTTGCTTAAGCATGTCCATAATATAAAGATATAAATACAACATTACCTCACAATAGCATTGATTTAATCAGGTATGTTTAAATCAGAGTTTAGCTTAGACAGGTTTCCTGTTATGTAATTTTGAAATACCAAAGTTACTGTAAATTTATTTTTTGAAGATGGCCATTTCAACAACTTGTGTCATTCAGTGCATATTAAATCAAAACATATAGCTATATACATCTGATAGCTGTAGACAGCAAATAACCAGTGGGATCTTTTAAAAAAGGCCAAAATCAGTTAAGAGTTTTGCACAAGAGATAAAAGCAAAAGCAGATTGCCAATTTTGGGAAAAAGTATCTTTCCAAAACTTTGACTATGGGCGAGGCCTGTGGTAAATCAAACTAGAGTATAACAAGGTTTTATTGTACATAAATATGCATGCAAATGAATTATTTGTATCAATTATCTACAATTTTCAATAATATAGAAAGAAGTCAGTTTTAATTTTGATGACCAAACATTATGGAAGTACTGTAAGGTACTGACTTATTTCCAAGTTGATTGTCATATTTTTAAAGTCTAAATGATACAACCTAAAAGTTTTCACTTGAGCACCAATTGTTTCATCTGTAAAAATATGTTAATCACTGGCTTGAGATGATAGATTTTAAGTTATGATAAAATGATTGTTATAGTTTTGAAGTTGTTTTACAGTGTAGAAGAGTTATACAAGAAAACAGTAGATACCTGTGACTTCTGTAAATATCAGCTGTAAGTATGATATATCAGAGAGGGGCAGATGGACCTATTTTTGAATGCTGGGATCCTCCATTTTTGTCTCACCTGCGAAGAAAGTTGCGAAAGCGAGACATATCGTTCCAAAATTCCGTCATTGGCATCGTCAACATTTATTTTAACCCTGTGGTTAAAGTTTTATAAACATCAATATCTTCATCAAATCTTTATGGAATCATTTGAAATTTGGACAGAAGTAAGAAAATGGTCTGAAAATTACCTCTAGCAGAAAAATTTCAAAAAAATTTTTTTTAAGTATTTTTGCCGTATTTGGACTTGGTTTTTTTGCACAAGAAATTTATTTTAACCCTGTGGTTCAAGTCAAATAAAGTTATTAAATCTTATTGGAATTCCACAAAAAGTTGTTAAAAGTTAGATGATGGTCAGAAAATTACCTCAAGCTGAAAAAATAGGATTTTTTTGCTAGTTTTTCTGTATTTATCCAAATTTGGACTTAGTTTTTTGCTAAAAAATTTAAATGTTACTCGTTAAGAAGTTGAATAGAGTCTTTGATTCTTAATAGAATTAGATTAATTTTGACATTTCTGCATAAAATGCGCAGATGTTTAACAGGCTGTTGGAATTTCGATTCTGGTTCCAACTTTGGTAAATTTCCTGAAAATGTCAATTTTTGAAAATTTTGCATCAAATTACAAATTTTAACAATGTTTTAGTATCAAACATAATTTTAAATACTAAAGAATTAAATAACATGGTTCCAACTTTTTTAAATTTCCTGAAACTCTCCAAGACCAGCTATTTTTAGAAATTCTTCTTAGCAACAATGCTTTTTTAATAAATTAGAATCAAACAAACAATTTTTAATAATAAAATTGCAAAAGTTTTTGATTCCAATTAAGAATCAAATTACTGGAACTCTCAAAGACAAGTTATTTTTTGGAATTCTACCTAGCAACCATAACTTTTTCATTTCCTTTCAGTTATAATGATCATTTGCAAAAGTCAAATTTCAAAAATCTTTGATTCTAATTTTGGTAAATTTTCTGAAACTCTCAAAGACCTGTTAATATTTGGAATTCTACCTAGCAACCTTATCTTTTTCAATTCCTTACAGTTATAATGATCATTTTCAAAAGTCAAATTGCAAAAATCTTTGATTCTTATTTTTGTAAATTTCCTGAAACATTATTTTTTGGAATTTTACCTAGCAACCGTATTTGTTTCAGTTCCTTATAGTATGAATAATTATTTGCAATAGTGAAATTTCCAAAATCCTGGATTGCAGTTTTGTTAAATTTCATGAAACTCTGAAAATCAGTTATTTTTTGGAATTCTTCTTAACAACCATATTTTTTAATACATTTCATTGATAATAGTCGTTGTACAAAAATATTTGATTCCAATTTGGGTATGAAAGTTTCAGAGACCAGTTATTTCTTGAAATTCTACCTAGCAACCACATCTAAATATAGACCAAATTATGACAGTGTACTGAGCGAGCAAGACATTAGGTTCCATGGAACCTTTTCGAATTTTATTCAATGAGAATGCTGGATTAATCCTGTAAGTAATCTGGGATTTGCATTGTCATTCTGGGGCATGGAATTGAATAATTTATTTTCTTTTTAATTTTTAGATTTGAAAGTCATTTCTTCAGGATTCCAGGATCAGACCACTTTAAAACAATTATTTAATTGTTGATGTTGTCTTTAAGCTAAATTTGCAGATAAATTTCTTTTGATTTTTATCTGATCCTTTGTTAGGCCAATTATAAAAGCAATTGGTAGATTTTCATTTCTGCCCGCCCCTAGAAAATCACCCCACCCGAGATTTTTTTTTTTATAAATTCGCTGGTTTTAAATTTCGGTATTTTAATTCATTTCAGTATCCAATATACGTTTCCGTTTACATACACATAGCCATTTCTGACAGTTGACAAATCAGTTTTCGCTCTTGGGAGAGTTGTTGCAGGTCTAACTTAAAAGAAAAGCTATTTTGCTTAGAATTTCAACGACTCAAAGAAAATATTTGACACCTATAATGGCCTGGTATCGGGTGTTAATGATGAGAATACACCAGGGATTGAGCTACATTATCGTTTATCAAACAGGTTGGGAACACACTCCCAAACAGAATGGAAGGAACAACTGACAAGATCTATAATAAAAATAAATTCCACCTACCAGCCCATATTTTTTTCATGGGGTTGGATGACATTCTACATATTAAGTTTAATTGGCTGTATTCGAGTGTTTATATATAGCCATTTTGTTCATATATATTTTTTTTATTTGAACTGTTTGTTTGTCCTTGATGTAACTTTCATTTTTAAATTCCACTTTGTCTCTTTTGTAATATATTGTGAATCAACAACAACAACAACAACAAAAATACTTGATGTCTTGATGTATTAAAAAAAAATCATGTAAATAATCTGAAATTATGATTATCAAAATTATTCATCTTGGAACTGAAAAGCTATGAGATCTTTTCATTTCTGAGTTAATCCGTCATTTGATGATCATAATTCCGTATCAGTTATGCTATAATGAGGAACCTTGGTCGGTTATCTCCCTGTACCAAGTTAGTTTTGTATGGTTCAGAGTGGAGATAATTTTAATTAGCATATTAAGAAAATCTTTTGATATTAAAATAAAAATTATCTCTACTTTGACTATATATAACTAACTTGGTACAGGGAGATAACCGACAGGTTCTTCATTACATGCGTACACAGTTGTTAGTGATTTCACAACATTTCAGAAATACAGCAGAAGATACATTTGGAAGGGTAGAATCAGAACATGCATTTACAGCAGCTAACACGTTTAAATTAGACTCCTGGCACACACTTATATTAACAAAGAAACATCATCCATTAAACTGGACATATGTTGAGTACAGAGATCTAATGTCAACAGCACAGAAATGGTTTGTATTTATTTTATAGATTTGTTGCTATACTTAATCAAGCAGATATTGTTGGAATTGAAATTTTTATTAATCAGACAATATTTTTTTTTTTTATTTTAATACTTTCAATAATTCTACATATATGTCTCTTTATTGTGTCGTCTGCTTTAAGCATAGTGATTACTATCCATCATCCTTCAATAAAGTCATGGCCATTGTTGTAATAATGTTCCTCTGTTAGTAAGTCATTTTGGAAACCCTTCTAATCTGCAAGTCAGATTCCCATCAAACTTCCAGCATATTTTGTACAAAGTATTAAGTTATGTCCCTTATACTTGCAGTTTTTATTGTACTGATTTTAGAAGTTCATTAAGCTGAAAATAGCTCATTTGTAGTGCAGGTGACATATATGTTCTATGAAACACTCAGAATTTCTAATTAATGCTGTTTTTACCTTCAGCATTGTAATTTGAATATTTGTTTGTTTATTGCATAAAACAGTGGCAGAGTAAACTTTGATTTTGAGTGATGTAAGTGCAACTTCTTATCTAATTGGTGTTAAAAAGACAACATGTTAAACAAAATATGTGACATACATGTAGATCAATGTTAACTTATAGCTAGGTTTTGTTTTATGACCTTATAGAGAATTCACTTTAGAATGTTTATGTACATATGACTCAACAATTTCTAAATGATGTGCCAAATAAAACAATAAGAGCATTAAAAATAAAATGAAATTGATTGAAAATTTGCAGGCTTCTTAAAGATCCACTTTTGAGATTTATAGTGACTCAAGTCTAGTGTAAAGGTAATGAGAGCTATAAAGTCATTTTGAAAATATGTTGATTTAAAATTGAATTAATTAGGGCCCAGCATCAAGATGTAGGTGCCCTATAGTTTTCACTTTGTCTGTCCTTCTGTCTGTCCGTCCGTCAACAATTTTTTCGTCAAAGATTTTTTGGCTTGTTTAAGTGGGAATGATTTGAAATTTGATCTGAAGCTTGGAAATGATGAGTTGTATCGTGTAAGTGATTTTCAAGTTTGTTTGACATCCACTTCCTGTTTGCCGATACTTTGATTTTTTTACTTTTAACAAATTTTTTGTCACAGATTTCTAGGCTTATACAATAGGGAATGATTTGAAATTTGGTCTGGAGCTTTAAAATGACGATTTGTATGGTGTAAGCAGTTTTCAAGTTTGTTGGGTTATCCACTTCCTGTTTACTGATACTTTGATTTTTTTCTATGAACAAATTTTTCATCAAAGATTTCTTGGCTTCTACAAAAGGGGAATGATTTGAAATTTGGTCTGAAGCTTGATAATAATGAGTTGTATTGTGTAAGCAATTTTCAATATTGTCGGGCGTCCACTTCCTGTTTGCCGATACTTTGATTTTTTTACTATCAACAAAATTTTCTTCACAGATTTCTTGGCTTCTACAATAGGGAATGGTTTGAAATTTGGTGTGAAGCTTGGAAATGATGATTTGTATTGTGTGAGTGACTTATAGGTTTGTCACTGAATTACTTTCTGTTTTGCTGATACTTTGATTTTTAACTTTAAATGACTTGATATTTAGTCTGAAGCTAAGAAATGATATAGTTTGGTAAAACTTCAAGGAATCACTGTATCCAGCAAATTACTGTATCAGCACATTAGTGTGTCAAACAGAATTTGAATCCACACTTAGCTGATTTTTATTTTGGCCCAGAGTTTCAGGATCGAAGTTGTGGGCCCTTCCAACAACACCAGTTTCGATATGCTCTAGTTTTATCCTTGCTTTAATATTGAAAATCTATAAAAAGAATTACAGAATTTCCTGATTTTTTTCAATGTCTTTTTTTTTAGGTTGGTCAAAGCTTATAAACAAAATCCAAAGTTTAAATATCCCATGTTTGTATGGGACTTGTTACCACATGCAGGAGCCAGTCAAGTACACCCACATATACACGGTTTTCTAGATACAGATAGGTATCAAGGTAAGGGATTGTTGCAAAAATTATATTCAGTTGAAGTAAAGCATGAAATTGCTTACTGAAATCTCACAAGTCATCATGTTGACTTCAACCATACCTCATAGTAAATTCAGGATGGCCACTAGAACCAGTTTGAATGGAATTCATTGCCTAACGTTTAGCAACACTACATCCATGTTGCTTTTACCTACATATATGGGATAATCAACAAACATATAAATACAAAACCCATTGGCAGATCTAAGGTGGGGGGGTTCTGGGGTTGGAACCCCCTTTTTTTGGACAACCATGCTCGGTGAAATTTCCATTAACTCTCTTATTGGAACCCCCCCTTTTCAAACTGCCTGGATCCGCACCTAAAAATGCTGTAAGTTTCATTCAATTTTGAAACTTTGAGGTATAAAAATTATACCAAGAAGTTGCATTTTGACATTGGAAAAAATTATCTAATGTCATAATCCTAAATAGTCATGTTATGGTGGGAAACATGTTGAAATTTTAATTTTATTGTGTATTCTCAGTGTCACAAGAGGAGACTTACATACAGACCCCATTGGTTAGTGTTTGTTTTTGTATTACACCACAGTTAAATAAAAGTCTTATTTTATTTCAGGGGCCATTGAAAATTGGAGAGTCGGTGCTGATGAATATGTGGAAGATTTTCCTACCCAGAATTATTTTTCTGATTTAGTATCCATACATATGGCTTTAGGTTTAGCTGTCCAGTATGGGAATGCAATAGCTATAGCTAGTATTGTAAGTAGAACTTTGGTAGTTACAACTGATTCACTTAAGCACCATAGATAATTCAAACTTGCCAGTAATTTTCAGTAATTTGTCAACAGTGAAATATAACTTTGTGATTATACAGTTTAGAATGATTTTTAGTTATCCAATTAACACCAAATTGCAGTACACCAATGGAAAAGCAACAAAAATCTTACAATAATGTATTATCACACTCAAGTTGTGACAAGAGTAAATTTATTATAGAAAAATCAAATGTATCAGTAATTTTAAGTGGCAACTGAAGATTAAATATATGACTTGTAAACGGCTAGAAATACTGAGGTACTGGCTTTTTTGTTTTGAGGTAAGTACTGCCATAGATATTTACTGTGATATACTGGTTATATTGTTCAACTCTTTCTCTTACATGTGAAAACAAGAATTGCCTCAGTAGTGTGACTGATTTGAACCAATTTTATCAAATTTTATTTCAAGTCGTCTGGTGAAACAAAAATCACACTAACTTGCATCTTTCCCTAGAACAAGCAGCAAAAAAAAATAAGAATTTAGATTTTCATTTAAGAATTGAATGCATCATTTTGAAGCTTCATTTGGGTATGAAAGTGTTGACCGAAGCACATTTTAAATGAAGCGTGGTAGTGCTTCATGTTGAAAATGGGTGCCCAGTCAACACTTTCATAATCCTATGAAACTTCAAAATAATGCATGCAATTCTTATAATTACGTAAATACCCAGATATCAAGAAAAAAAATAATTATTTACAGGAAAGTGCATCATGTACATTGGGTTTGTATTTTTGTCCCCTGCTTTCGCGAAAGCTATAGAATTCGCCTTTCCGTCAATCCGTCATTCCGGATGTCGTTTCCGGATGATAACTTGAGTATCCCTTGCCCGATTGAAACAAAACTCATACAGATGGAAGGAATAGGGAAGGGCAAGAACCCTATTGATTTTGGGGTCAGTAGGTCAAAGGTCAAGGTCACAATTTCTAAAAATAGAATTTATTGCACCAAAATTTGGTCCGTGTGGGAAATTTTTATTTTTTATCCGATTTCGATGGGATTTTTTCCATTAGATTCCTCTCAATGAATGCTTTCATACATATGTCAACAGATTTCTGGTATCTCTTACCGTTTTCAAGATAATTGGGGTCAAAGGTGTTGTGGGGGTGGGGGTGCCAAAAAAAAATTTTTTTTTTTTCCATCAGATTTTGATGGGGTTTTTTGCAAATGCTTCCTCGTGAAAAATGCAATAAAACTCTTCCCAAACATTTTTTTTTCATCTTGTACCGTTTTTCAGGTAAAAGGAACATACAACTCTAAGGCGGGGGGCCTTGAGCACTGCTCTATTTTTTACAAATTAATCCGCCATGTAAACATGTGGTCAAATGTGTTTCATGGGAAATGCAACTTCACATTGATATTCCATGTGATGGGTGTTCACCTATCAAACTGACAGAATTCAAATGTATATGCTTGAAATGTTATTATTCCTAGTTAGCTCACCTTGCACAGCCATGGTGAGCTTTTGCCACCATTTTGCATCTGTATGCCATCATCTGTCGTCTGTCACTTTTCCCGAACTTTTTATTCAAACATCTTCTTTTCAGAAACTATGGAGCCAGTCAGAACCAAACTTGACCACAATAGTCATTGTGTTAACACATTTAAATACCTCTTCACTGCTTTGGTTCAGTATTGGTAGAACCACTTTCATATTATAAATGTATGTGCATCATGATATAGCTAAAAGGGTGTCTTCTTGGCTTTAAACACTAATTATTCATTTATTCACAAAAGATAGGATTTTAATCATAATAGATGTTTTGCCAATTAATTAAGGTCCATGCAAGTTCTAGTCAAATTTTGTGGTTTTTGGTCAAACCTTGAAAGACAAATTACTCCTACACCGGACAAACAAACATTAAACATGCACATTTGTTTTAAGGTAGGGTCTTAGTGCTTAGCCATCCTGGACAAAGTAGAGCCCTACACAATATTTATGATATTCTGCAGTAAGTTAGCATATTTTCGATTTTTTAATACTTTCCTACTCAATGAGAAGACAGTTCAAGTTAGTACAGTTGTTTATTTTTTTTACTTGAAACAAGTAGCACTTTAAAGAATGGTAAGTGCTATTGGGGATTGGGGTTTGAATTATGTTGCCAGCTAAACGTCTGCTAAAGATTAAACTATCATTACGTTTATTAAAAATGCTTTATTTTTTGGTTGTTTTTCACAAGCAGGGAACCATTCTGTCCCCTTGAGATTTTTCAAAAAGTTACCTCCCTTTTGGGTTTCGCTAAATTCATTCTGTTGATCGCAGAACTGGCAAATGGTCTATTGGTATCTTGATAAATCTTTTACTGATATCACCTTTTGCAGTTACCAAAGAAAGATAATGAAGTTGTAGTATTAAGTAAAACACCGTCAGAAGATTTCTTTAAATTACAGTATTTTGTATATAGAGGTATGTACATATATGTAAATTATTTGTTTTGCTTGGAATGAAAATCTGCAAGTCTTGTTCATTCACAAAAACTGCTGAGTCAGGGATATGTTCAGCCCTTGTTACTTTTGTCCTTTCAGAAATTCTATGGCTGTCACCATGACATCATAGATAGATATGAAATGTCAGTGTCACAAATGAAAACTGATATTTTCAGCTGGATTCACATCTTCCCGGATTTGACATTACCGGTTTTGACTTTACCCTGGATTGACCCACTGACAGTGTGACAGTGACAGTGTGACGGGTCCTGTATACAGAGCAGGACATGCTTACCCTTCCGGAGCACTTGATGTCACTCTGTTTTTTTGAGAGTTCACACTGTGCTTTATTTTTTGTCCCCCGCCGCACCGCGACGGTGGGACATAGTAATGGTCTGCGTCCGTGTGTCCGTCCGTCCGTCCGTCCGTCCGTCTGTCTGTCACACTTTCTTGTGGACGCAACTCCTCGGAAACAGTATTGGATTATGTTCAAATTTTGTAGGATTGTTAGTCACTATATGTACTAGATCATATCGCACCGCCATTTTGATTCGTCAATTTTTATAGGAGTTATGGGACTTTGACGATTTTTAGCAATACTATACAAATGGAGATCTTGTGGACGAAACTCCTCAGAAACCGTGTATTGGATTTTGTTCAAATTTTGTAGGATTGTTAGTCACTATATGTACTAGATCATATCGCACCGCCATTTTGATTCGTCAA
>MJUU01043256.1:95778-116554 GCA_002080025.1 Modiolus philippinarum
TGTTTTGTGGGCATGTAGTGTCTGTGGTCTTCCGTCTTCTGGTGTTCTTACTTTTGCCTTGTCTCTGGACTTTGATTTGTGTAATCTTGTGCTTTGTTCCTTCGGTATTCTACTGCCGTTGATATGAAATTTCCAAACACATGAATGCAGTTTTGCTAAATATGACATCATAAAGAAAAATATGAACTTTACATCATCAGGCATTATGTAAAGGCAAAATTACGACAGCAAAAAAAATTGTGACATGCAAGGTAAAAATATGCTAAGGGCTGTGCCAGAAAAGTTGGTCTGGGACCCTTTGAAGGTACTTCATATAAATTGCTATGGGTGGTTGTGTTTTTATGACATTTTCGTATTGAACATATGGGGAGGAATTCTATGGGTGATGGGGGTCAATAAAAAGTGCCTTCAAAGACCCCCATGTCAATTTTTCTGGAATAGCCCTAAAGATGAACTTGATAAAATTATCATAAGGCATAAATATGAACATCAGAAAAAAATGACAACAAAAGGCAAAAATATGAACTTAAAAAAAATATTACATCATCATGCAAAAATATGACATAATAAAACACTAAAGCCAAAATATGACATTTTAAGGCAAAATATGTAACATAACATGTCAAAACTATGACATCATTAGGCAAAAAATAAATCAATAAAGCAAGTCTGACAAAATAATCATCATCAAATGAAATGTTTTTTATTTGCATGCAATATAATCTTAATTCTTTTTTAACACAAAGAGATTAACAAAGTATAGGTATAGTTAACATTTGCAACATGCGCACACTGGTCAGAAGTTAAAATGATATACAGTCAGCGGCCAATAGTGTTGGCAAATAACATTTGTTACTATATATTTCATGTAAAACCATATTTTTTCAAAAAATTATTGTGAAATCAAATTTTATCTGATGTCAACGAAAATTGCACTGATAAACTCATAATCTTGTGAAGTTTACTTGTTTATTAGCCGAGTTGCGACAAAGTCAAACTCGGCTTATAATTTGATGAATGGTGTCTGGGTGTCCGGGCATCAACTTTTGGTTTCCGCATGATATCTTGAGAACCACATGTTATATGTAAATGCAACTTTGCACAGACATGAGTTATAATTAGAGGAGGAACCCTATTGATTTTGAGGTTTGTGCGACAAAGGTCAAGGTCACAACTTCTAAAAATAGAACAAAAATTTGACTTATCTGTTCCACACAATATCTTCAGAACCAAATTACACATCAAAATGAAACGTAGCATAGACGTGAGTTATGATCAGAGGAGGAACCCCATCGATCTTGAGGTTTGTGCGACAAAGGTCAAGGTCACAACTTCTAAAAATATAACAAAAATCAAACATTTCAATAAAGCCTAAAATCACATGTTTGGTATTATTTGATAATAAAAATAGCTAAAAGAAGTTTATTGTTCATATAAAGGTAGTTTTTATATTGCTAGAACATGTAAATTCATTTTATAGTCCTAATTATGTACACCAACACACTTTTTTTGGGTGTCAATAACTTAAAAATAAGATATTATACAAACTAAGGGAGGTAATTAATTTAATGTGAAGAAGTTTTTAATTTTGCAATGTCCAGATAGAATAAAATCTTAGATGAAAAAAAAATACATTTGTGTATTCTGATTTTTTTGTAAATTACTGATTTCAGCAATAGGTATTACCTTAATTATAAGGGGAACCCCTGCCCAAATTTTTTTTGAATGGTGGTCTGAAATGGGTTGTAATGGATAGTGGTGCTTTCAGTTCCCATGGAAACCAATCCAGATTACTGAATCTTTGGAAAAGAAAAGTATTCTGCTACATATTTTTGACACATTATTGATATGATTATAAGGGGAACCCCTGCCAAATTTTTTTATGAAAGGGGGACTTGGAATGTTTTGATTTCAGCAATATTTATTGCCTGATTATAAGGGGAATCCCTGCCCAAATGTTTTTTTGAATGGTGGTTTAAATGGATAGTGGAGCTTTCAGTTGCCATGGAAACCAAACCAGAACACTGAATCTTTGAAAAACAATATTCTGCTACATATTTTTCTTCACAATTTTAGAAATCTGTATAAACTAGCTATAGGTTATAGGGGAACTCCTGCCAAATCTTTATTTTGAAAGGGGGACTTGGAATGTTTTGATTTCATCAATATGTATAACCTGAATTGTAAGAGGAACTTCTGCCAAACTTTTTTTTAAATGGTGGTCTAAGGATAGTTGAGCTTCCAGTTACCATGGAAACCAAACCAGAACACTGAATCTTTAAAAAAATTCTTCTTCATACATTTCTTCATAATATCAGAAATATGTATAAACTAGATTATACCCTTGCCAATATTTTATGCCCCCCGGATCTTTAGATCGGGAGCATATTGTTTTTGCCCTGTCTGTCTGTCTGTCTGTCTGCAACTTTAACCTGGCTTATAACATTTAAACCAGATGTGATAGGAACTTCATATTTGGTATGTGTATTGATCATTTGAAGCTGAACTCCATTATACAAATTTCACTAAGGTCAGGTCAAAGGTCAAGGTCACAGAGGTCAAAAGGTCAAAATCTAGATTTTGCTGTAGCTTGTTAATTACAATTGCTAAAGACTTGATATTCTATATGTGAATAGATCTAACAAAGCTTAATATAAATTCACCAAAAACATTTGGGTCAGGTCAAGGTCAAGGTCACCGAGTGCAAATTTGAAAACTTTAACAAAAACTTTAACATTGCCTATTTCTTTTCAACCAAATATGATAGGACCTTCATATTTGGCCTGTATATTGGTCATATGAAACTGAACAGTATTATGCAAATTTCACTGAGTTCAGGTCAAAGGTCAAGGTCACAGAGGTCAAAAGGTCAAAATCTAGATGTTGCTATAGTTTATTAATAACAATTGCTAGAGGCTTGATATTCTAAATATGAATAGATCTAATGAAGCTAAGGACAAATCCACCAAAAAATTCAGCCAGGTCAAAGGTCAAGGTCACTGAGTGCAAATTTGAAAACTAAAACATTGCCTTTATTTTCCCAACCAGATGTGATATGACCTTCATATTTGGCCTGTATATTGGTTATATGAAGCTAAACAGCATACTAAGGTCATGTCAAAGGTCAAAGTCACAGGTTAAAAGGTCAAAATATAGATTTTCCTGTAGCTCATTGATTACAATTGCTAGAGGTTTCATATTCTATATGTGAATAGATCTAATGGAGCTTAGTACAAATCCACCAAAACATTTGGGTTAGGTTGAAGGTCAAGGTCACTGAGTGAAAATTTGAAAACTTTAACATTGCCGATATCTTTTCAACCAGGTGTGATAGGACCTTTTTGTCCTGTGTAATTATCATATAAAGCCGAACACCATTATGCAAATTTCATTAAGGTCAGGTGAAAGATCAAGGTCACATAGGTCAAAAGGTCAAAATCTAGATGTTGCTTTCAGCTTGTTGATTACAATTGCAAGAGGCTTGATATTCTATATGTGAATGGATCTAATGGAGCTTAGTACAAATGTCTACTTAACCTTAATTTCTAGTGATGGCAATTTTAGCATTAATTTTGTATTGAAGACATGGCTGCTACCGGGGGCATAGTGTTTCACAAACACATCTTGTTTTCTTTGAAAGAGGGCTTGGATTTCAGCAATATGTATTACATGGATTATTAGGGGAACCCCTGCCCAAATCTTTTTTGAGAGGTGGTCTTAAATGAGGTGTAATGGATAGTTGAGCTTTTGGTTGCCATAGAAACAAAACTAGAAAACTGAAATTTTTAGAAAAAGATGTATTCTGATACATACTTTTACGATTTCAGCAAAGTCACTTTTAAGTACAGATTAAAAGATTCAATGTGGATCATTTTTAAACCTCCCTGCCAGATATCGCCAATAATGGTATTACGTTTTATCCTATCTGATTTACCATTCCAAATAAAATTGAAAAAAAGTGTATTTATTTCCTGTAGTTTAAGTTGTGAAATACTTGGTAAAGCTGTAAATAAATGAACTAACTTTGGTAACGCTAAACTTTTAATTACAGTAATCTTACCAAGCAATGTCAATTTACGATGCTGCCAACTTTTCAAAATTGAAGACAATTCTTTGATTTTTTTCGAGAAGTTAATATCAAGTATACTGCTTAAATCTAGAGAAAAATCTATACCAAATAATCTAAAATTAGAATATGTCCAATTAAGTTTATGTTCTGGACAAAGAGTAAAGTCTGAATACTTCATATTTCTTATCCATATAGCTTTAGTTTTGGAAGTGTTCATCTTTAAACCAGATATCTTATAGAAAGATTCAAAACAACTTAAAGACTCTTTTAAAGACAATTCACTTCCATCTAATATAAGAAACGTATCATCAGCATATTGACTCACCAATGATTCGGTTTCATTAATAGAAATTCCATGTATATTTTTATTTGCCTTTAATTTAATAGATAGAAGTTCAACCCCAATAATAAATAAGTAAGGTGATAACAGATCCCTTTGTCTACAACCTCGTTCTAAATTAAAAAAATCAGAAATATATCCATTATTAATAACACTACTAGTTGCTTTACTATAAAAAATATTAAACCACTTACAAAAAGAAGGACCAAAATTGAAACCTTCAAGTGCTTTGTTTAAAAATTCCCATTCAACACTATCAAATGCTTTTTCAAAATTTACAAGTAATAGTAACCCAGATTTATCATGTTTTTCTAAGTAGTGCATCAAATCATACAGTAACCTAGTATTTTCTGCAATAAACCTATCTTTCAAAAAACCTTTTTGAGTATCACTAATAATGAAATCCAGTACTAATTTAACTCTGTTAGCGATTACAGAAGAAGCAATTTTGATATCTGTATTTAAAAGACTAATAGGTCGCCAATTACTTATAAAACGTCTGTCCTTATTGTCTTTAGGAATACAACTTATTATACCTTGATATTGAAATTCGGAAAAACTGCTTATGTCATAACCAAAATAAAGGGATCTAAAAACAAAGGGACCAAAATTCTTCCAAAAAAACTTATAAAAATCGACTGTAAATCCATCGGATCCAGGACTTTTCCCATTTTCCATACGTTTAAGTGCTTCTGAACATTCCTTAAAGGTCAAGTTATCCTCACACAATTCTTTCTGTTCTTCTGTAAGTTTAATGTTATGATTAAAAAATGACATATGTCACAATCAAAAATTCTTTTTGAATATAAAATTCCATAAAAATGTTTTTGTTCAAGCAGTATTTCTGATTCGTCTGATACGTGATTTCCATCATCTTTAACTAATTCGGTTATAATTTTATGAATAAAATTTTTTTTCTCTAATTTACAAAAGTATTCTGTGCATTTCTCTCCATTTTCATGCCAGTTTGTACGGGAACGGATTAATAAACCTTCTATCATTTGTTCTCTCTTTTTCTCTAATTCAATTTTTTTCTCATTCAATTTGTTTTGTATCAATTCACTAGGAGCAGAGTCCATACTATTTTCTAAATTTTGTATTTCCTGTTCTAACTCAGCAGTTTTTAACTTTTCTTCTTTTGATTTTTTTATACTGTGAGATATTGAAATGCTTCGGATTTTCATCTTCAAAATTTCTAAAAATAATTGATCATTACAAGATAGTTGAATATTTAATAAATCACTAATATCACCAGACACAAAATATTCAGATATAGTATCAGTTATACATTGTTTCACTAGAGAAACATATTCCTGGTCTCTCAGTAATTGGGAGTTAAACTTCCAATAACCTTTACCAGGTTTAGCAAGACTGGCTGAAAAAGAGAAAACTACAGCGGAGTGATCTGTTTTATAACCTGGTATTATTTTGACATTTTTCATAAGAGAATATAAATCATCAGTAACTAAAAAATAATCTAGACGACTTTGCTTAATAGGAGAGCTTTGACGCCATGTAAATTTCTTTTCATTGGGAAAACATGTTCGCCAAGGGTCAAGAAGTTGAAAAACATCAATGATCTCTTCAATTTTTTTCCTAGAATTTGGATTTCTATTACTATAAATATTAAATGTATCCAACTGACAATCTTGGACTACATTCCAATCACCACATAATAGAAGACTTGTATTTGAGAAAGAAATAATATTTGTCAATATTTCCTGGAAGAATAATGGTTGGTCTGTATTATATCCGTATAAACAAACAAATGTAAGTCTATGCTCTAATAGAGTCAAATCTAATATTATATACCTACCATTTGGATGAATTTTTGAATTATGAATTACAAAATCAAGACCCTTTTTAAACATTATACAAACCCCAGCACTTTTGTTACTGTAATGACTAAATACACATTTATTCCCCCATTCATCTTCCCATTGTTTTTCAACATCACAAGCACTATGTGTTTCTTGAAAACAAACTATTGAAGTGCCTTTATTCTTTGCCCAGTTAAAAACATCTGCTCGCTTCTTTGAGTTTGAAGACAAACCCCTAACATTCATTGACAATACTGTTATTATGTTATTCATAACCACATGAATTTAAACACAAAAAAAAACATATATAAACATACAAATTATTTTAAAACAAATCATACAAAATATTTTCAGTATAGCAACTTTATTATTGAAATATACACTTACAGAAAAACACTTACACTCACACTCACACTTGCAAAGATGACATATAAAATAATTAGAGAAACACATTATACGTATTTTACTACAGAACGGCATTAATATTTGCATGTGAATATCAACATACATAATTGACATTTTGAACATAATGAACCCAATGAGAAAAGGAGGTCTTCTAAATATAAAAAAGAAGGGGAAAAATGATTTGTTTTTTTTTATTTTGCTAAATACCACAATTTTACTTGCATAAATAGGGAATAATGATCCTAAATTTTACACTTCGTGTTTAAATCTTTGATTCTTTAAAACTGCATGTCAGAAAATTATGTCCAAATAAAAAAGTACACTTCACAAGATTCTTAGTTTGTCAGTGAAATTTTCATTGAAATCTGATTAGAATTGACTTTACAATATTTTTTTGAAAAATTGTGGTTTTACATGAAATATATAGTAAAAAACCTCATGTGCCAACACTTTTGGCAACTTACTATAACTTGCATATATATTGACAGAGTAAAAAGTTAATATACCGGTAATTGATTTATTACATATATAACCAACTGCTTGTGTAGAATGTTCATGTCATTTGTAATGAGAACAGTGTATTTATTTAATAATTCGCCATTGTAGAAAAAGTTGTTAATAGCTTTAACCTGTCTTGTTACAGCATTTATAGATGACATGCAAAAATTGTGTTATAGCTCAGGGTTTGCTTTACCAAGTATGGTAAGTAATATCATATTATTACAACTTACTCTTGAAGAAACTTTTCTATTGGATAATTCCTGATCATATGACTGATCATAATTCCGAAAAAAAACTCAGTGATTTTAACATAACTGTTATATTGCTTAAGACATTATTATTATCACCTCATTAAATGGCAAAATTTCTATTTTTCTTGCAAGAGTTACAAGGTATAAGTTGTCAATTTTAAAGCAATTTTTCACATGTATGATGGTCAGCCTGATTGATCCCCTAGATCAGTTTACATCAAACTTTGCAGACTTTTTCATTAAAGAGATATCAAACTTAAATTTTCCAAAGTTCTATTCTAAATTTAGAACCCATTGCCTAGATCAGTGTAAAAGCTTTAAAGGGGTGATGACAGAGGTATCATTTGACTTGATGAAGCTGTTTATATTTAATTTGGTATTTGATATTATCATAGGGCATAGATATTTTTATTTTGGCACAAATTTGCCTCAAATCAATTTAAGTTATAGAATAGTGTATATGTTTTAGGGTGACAATGATAGTGGAGGAAAATTACCAGCATATGTAAGAGCAGTTACCAGAGGTGCTGTAGAAGAAATAAGATCTGATATTAGCTCACTAGAATTATTTACAGTAAGTAGTTTATACAGCAGTTGAATTTCGAAAGTCTACAAAGTTCTTACAAAAGTCCGTATTAAAAAAGGATGATATTTTCCTTGAGTGTGAGAATTTTAATCTTGGAGGACAAGTGGAAGATATCTGTATCTTCAGTGTTGGTTAAATTTCAAGAACATATTTTTTCTTTAAATTCTGCTTTACACAACCCTGTCTTTTTACCACAGGATATATCATGTTTAATATGTTTCTGATGAGGTTCCAGTAAAAAAAGGGTCCCAATCTATTTTTTGCCATCTTTTAGCTCACCTGGCTTAAGCCAAGGTGAGCTTTTGCCATCATTGTGCTTCCACCATTTGTCCATCATATACTTTAAAAAAATCTTCTCCTCTGAGACCACTGGGCCAAATGAAACTACAGTTGGCCTGGATCATCACCAGGGTATGGGCTTTAAAAATTATATTAAATTAATTCCAGGACGAAACAATATGGCCACTGTTACTTAAAATAGGACATAGGGGGTACCGGGGGGGNGGGGGGGGGGGGGGGGAGTTTGCAAATAACTGGAAAATGGTAACAGATATAAAAAATCTGACATGGGTATGAATGATCAGCATGATGAGATCTACCTACCTTGTAATTTTGATGAAAATCCAAAACCCGTCTTGGAGTTATTGTCCCTATTCTGTAAAATTTGTATGTTTTTATTACTTTTCATCTTATATATTGAAAATGATAGAATGTAGAAGTGAAGTTTATCCGGTAAATTGCAAAAATGGTCAGCATAGTAAAATCTACTTGTCATACAAATTTGAGGAAAATCTGATGACCCATATAGGAGTTATAACCTCTTTTTCTTTAATTTTCATGATTTTTATACATTTTTACTTTTTATTTCAAAAACTATTTGAGATAGAAGTTAAGTTTGAATATCAAAAATGCTAAGCCTATCAATGACTTCAATTTCTACATATTTCAAACAGGTTTGCATCTCATCCAAGATTGCCGCCAGCAGGGAACATAGTTTAACATAGGACCCTATGGGAAATGCATTGGAAGATCTCTGAAACCGCTTGACAACAGTTTTGATTAAATTTGAACATAATAGTCCTTTAGTAGTCCCTTTTACCGAAGGGTTGTCATGTGTATGACATATGCAGTAACTGATCATGACATTGTCAAACTTATTATGAGGTTTTAGATTTACTGGTAATTGTTATAAAGAAAGCCACTGAAATATGGATGCTTCCCTTTTTGTGCTCAATTGTTTAAAAAAAAATGCCAAGTTTACAACTGACCTAAGATAAATGGTATTACATTGTATTATATAAACACTAGGTCCGAAATGCAAAACTATATTTGAAGTTGTGTTTTCATGACACATGTTTAAAAATACAATTTAAAAGAATATATTTTTTTATGAGGTAAATAAATAATTGTTGTTTTCTTTTACAGTCACAGAATGCTAATACAGATCCATACAAACTTATACAGTTTATAAAAGGCTCAATACAAAAAAGATCATGATACATTTTAAATATGTGATAGTTTTAATTTATTAATATGAAACATTCCGTAATGGTAGCATTTAACCATGACAAAAAGTGCAATGATGACATAAATATTGACGTGTCAAAGATTGTTCATTATTTATTCATAATTGTTTTGATATGTCTAAATCATATGTCTAAATTATTGCCTTAGTCAGAAGTTATGATTAAGGTCATGTTTGATTACAACAAATCCCGATACACTTTCACAATCCAGTTTTTCAAAATCTACCAGTTGATACTAAATCCAGATTTCATATCCAACAACAAATGCTGAAACTAAATCCAGATTTCATGCCCAAAATCAAACACTGAAAATCCAGATTTCAGATCCAAAATCAAACACTGAAACTAAATCCAGATACTTAAAAATACTTATTATGCATCCCTTGATTTAAGCTAAAGAAACAATACTCTATGTTAATTTTTTAAAACATTGATTTTGTTCCATATATAATTGGTATTCACTTTCAATTAAGTTTTCCATCATTCTTTATCATCTTGAATCTGAGAAAATTCTGCCACTGAGCAGGATTCTTGTTTTCAAGAATCCAGTTTTGGATTCTTATAAAAAACCATCATAGTTTATAAATGCAGTTCCAGATTCCTTGTAATCAAATGTGACCCAAGAAATCATAAATTTTGACATGTCATTAATAAAGATAATTATAGTGTATTGGTTAGAGGAATTTTAAAAGTGTAAAAAAGAGACAAAACTTCTTTTTCATGTACCTTGGTCATAAATGTTAAATATCTCCAGAGTAGCATCATATAGAATTTTTTTCTGTCAAATCAGTTAGTGAAGTGACAATGAGCCCCAAATTAATACACAGTAGAGTGAAGACATTGTATTGTGAAATCTGAAATTTAATCCAGTCACAAGGGGAAACAACTCTGTATTATTGGCCAGTACTTACAAGCATTTTCTTTTTAAAAATAATTTTATGTGTAGACTTTAAAATTGTAATATTGTTATTGGCTTTAACTTTATCAGCATTTTCTTTTTAGAAATTATTTTATGTGTGGAACTAGTTGTTATGTGACACGTTAGTGAATGATCCTCTTTCAATTAAGTCATTTTTGTTTTAAAATTTGATTCCAAAGATTGATATACAGAGTTGTTTTTAAGGTGGAGTTGATATTTGGAAAAATAACAATATGTATTATTTTATTCCTTATTTCAAATGGAAAGATGGGAATATCCAGAAAACAGTCCATCATTAGCAGAGCTGCCAACCCTCCTGATTTTGGCGGGAGCCTACGCATTTTCTATCCTAATTCCCTCCCTCCCACAGTTGTACTGTTTTCTCCCGAATTAAGTTTCCCGCAAAATCCTATAAATTACTTTTGTTTTGTTTTTCCTTTACCAGATCTAGAAAATAATTGATGGAACAGCATGTGTATCCTCCACCATTAATGCATATAATAACCTTATGCTTTGTTGGTCATTCCAGTGGGAGGACATATGTAAATGTAAAAGCTGTAGAAAATGTTGAAAGGTGATGCTGAAGACAGCTACTGCAGCGGTGCTTATTTGAAAGCCAAAATGAGTAATGGCTATTTTAAATATAAAATATCTCATTCATCTGAATTATGGTGCTTGGAAATGTCATTTAAAGGGTCATTCTCTAATCCGTAAAGACACACATCGTAATTATCTTACAATTTTAGGAGCCTCCCTCCAAAATATTGAAAACTCCTGAAAAAGTTTTACCGTTCTCCTGATGATCAAAAAATGGGGTTGACAGCTCTGCATTAGATTTTATAAAAGATGTAAATTTATTTTCTTAGATTTTTATGGTAAACAACAGAATACATGAATTGCTTCAAAATACAAAATTTTCCACCTTTGCAATTTTTATTTCATTATGCATTTTATATCTTCCTGTTGATCTTCACATCTATTATAAATGTTTTGTTATTATGAGAAAAGCTTTGACACAAACAAGATATCCACCAATGTCTGCATGATTCCTGGCACATGAGATATGAATGAAGTGGTGTGAGTGTGAGCTATATCTCATAGATTTTTTTGTAGACAAGATTTTTTTTCAAATGGAATGATATATTGTTATTTATATTTATTTATTTTTTCAGTTATGAATTTGTAATAATTGTATTGTTATTGAATTCTTCCATGTGTCAGTCACCAGCAGTATATGTATCTGACTTGATATATTTTATGAAAAATAATGCTTGAACATTAACCTTTTCTTGTGATTTACTCAAGTCTTCCATTCAAGGGGGATGGTGGGGTGGTGGTGGTTGGGGGGAGATACTTTCAAATTGCTGCTATGGGTGGATGTTACTATTCAAGCCAGAATTCATGAGCAAATGAAAAAAAAATCCTATTTTGTGTCCATAGTTGGTCATGACAATTTTTAAGTGCCTTCCCCCGTCCCCTGTATGTTTTGCTGGAACAGCCCTTAGTTATATTGGCTTTAATATTTCTCCAATGACTTTTTTACGGTATTTTAGGATTTTTCTAAATTAAGGGTCCAAAACTTAGATTTTTCAAGCAGAAATGAGTTTCTTCTACCATTTCTAGTCCAGATTGTTCATTATGATTCTTACATTAAAATGCAGTATGTGGCTTCCAGTTAACCATTTTGGCTTTGTTTGTATGGTCAGCAAAATCATTCCTGTTAATAATGCAATGTTATTCTGACCATTTTGTTTTATTGCCCATATCACATATAATGCCAAGTTTTCTTGCAACTGCCTTGATGAGTGCCCTGTGGTTGTTAATATGTTGTTATTGTCTTCCGCTGTCTTTCTGTCCAGCAACAGATGACAGCAATTGTTAGAGCACTTTGCCATTTAATTTGATGTTTTTTTGACAATCCTGCATTCATGACATGAAATAACATGGATTCAGCGTTGCTTGACATCTGGCAATGAATTCCATCAAAACAAATCAAACCGGTGCTAGGGGTCGTCTTGAACTTACTATGAGGTATGAGCAAAGCTCATTGTTGAAGGCCTCATGGTGACTTCAAGATGAAGATTAACAATAAAAGCGTTGTTCCATTGCTTGGTTTTACCATGTATTTGTAGGGACTTTTTCTCATGTGCATTTACTCCATATATTAGATATTGATCCAAATACTGTATTTAAGGTTTTTTTTTATCATTTACAAGATTTTTCAAGGCTTAGTATACAAAACTTCAGTAATATGCTAAGATGGAGCAATTATATGTGAATAACCTGTTGACATGGTCTGTAAATCAAATATTTCTGGTTCAAATACTGCATTTGCATGAGACAATCAAAAGCTTAAGTTGTTAGTTGAATCTTTAATTCATATTATAATTTGTATGAATTTATTAAGTGTTAAAGCATATGTATAATTGTGTATATATAGCAGCTTTAATATTTACAATGTTGATATCTTAGATGATTATTCAACAGTAACAGTAATTAATTGATGTACTTATGTGATTTATTTTATCATTTATTTTATATTTTATGTACAAGAGTTTTTTTTGTTTCTTCACATGACAGGAAGTGAGGCATAATTCATATACATTTAACTACCCGTTAGTGTGCCATTCAATTTGTAGAAAGCCAAAATGGTATGCTGTTATTATTAGACATGGCCAGTTAGACACACCGATTGTTTATGCACTAATTTATTATAAATGCATACAACAGTCATAGTGTGGCTTGACACAGTTTCCTTGTAATTGGCATTGTCTGTTCACATTATAACTTGAGTTCCAATGGATGAATCTTTTGAATTATATAAATTGGTGAGGAAATGCAAGACAACATAAAAGTTAGCAGTAATTATGCACAGACTTTACAGGCTTGGGGTTTCCTCACTGTTCATTGAAGATCTTATGGTGGCTTTAAGTTGTTATTACTCCCCTTCGGGTTGTTGTCTCTTTGACATATTATTCCCCGTTTCCCTTCTTTTTTTTATTAAGAATATATATCACATCCTAAAATGTTGAATAAATGTTACACTAACTCTACATAATATTAGAAACTGGTTGTTATAATATGCAAGTAATATCCGAAATAATTCTGTCAAAATAGGGATTTAAATTCTAAGTCAGAAATCTATTTTGAGAAGTTATATAAATCCAAACACATATAATGCAAGAGATTTGAAACTACACTATCATACCATGTTAATTACAACAAACATGCTTAGACCCCCTCATTTGAAACTATTTTCTATTCACATGACAATTTTCTTTCCTGATAATTAAATTATTTTCTTCAACTATTTTACAGTGTAGTAAAAAAGATTTAACTGGAATATATAAAAAATGCTAATGTCAATTTAAATGCAACATTTATATAATAAAGGTTTTGATTGGTCCAAACTGACCGTCAATTCCACCATCTATACACCTCGGACAAAATAGGTTACCTGTTCAGTCTGGTTCCTAATATTGTTACAAATTCACGAGTTAAAAATACATGTTGTATAACATGAACTTAATTTGTTGCATTAGAATGCAATAACAGTACATGATTTGAATACCCGAGGGCGTCAATCTTGATTTGATGGTCAAAATATCCGTTTACAGGCTCCGCTACGTGTTGCCTGTAAACTGCATTTTGACCATCAAATCTATGATTGATGCACTCGGGTATTCAAATAATGTACTGTTATTGCTTAAATAAAGCATAGACTTAACATAGAAATATTGGGTGTAAAAACTACAAAGATTGTTCTGACCTTATTAACTTTTGGAACTCCAGTTTTATTTCTGGGAAAACATATCACTAGTGAGTCGCATACGTTGTTTTCTAGTATAAATAGTTTTATCTTACTTTATGTTTTCTCAATATCAAAATCTTGATGGCAGCATGATTAAATGAGAATTCTTTGACTTGTCAGTATCTTCTTTAATGTCTCTGACAAATCAGAACTTGAGCCTAGTATAGATTCTATTTTAAAATTGTAAAGTATTGTTAACTAGTCACTATTTGTGCTTTTATGTATAGAGTTGTAATTATTCAAAAAGTTCGAAATAGTTGTTAATTTTTTATTTATTTATTGTCATACCATTTGTAGTAAACTTATTTTATTGATATGTATTTTATTGAGTGCATCATTATACATGTATGTTTTATTTCCTTCCACATCTTGCATTCCACAAATCTTGTTCTAGAGTGTCTCTGTGCTATTATTTGGCAATATTTGTTCAGTATTTGTTTATTTAGGTTTATTTAATATCATTTAATTTAATATAATTATTTAATTGGAATAAAGTTCAAAAGTATTTAAATTTCTCCCTTTCTTATGGTTTTAAAACATTATTTTCATTGAAACAGGTACACTAAAATGCAAGAGGCAATAAATGAGATGCTGTATTTTTAGGAAAACTGTAATTTTGCAAGGGAGATAATTTGATAAAAGAATTATACAATGATATCGCTAGAGAAATTAACATTTCACAGTTTATTCCTCTAATTTCAAAAGTGACCAGTAATTTTTCTTTGCTATTTGTAAACAATATAATGGTTTGAGAAATATGCAATATGAATAAAATCTTTTATAGACACTGAAGGTTGTTCTCTACTACAGTGATTTGCCCTATCATTTTTGGAACGATTGGAAATCGTTTCCATGTTGCCGACTACCAAACCCAGATGACCGGAAGTTTCTTACCTCCTCGCTACCTTTTATGCTACATCTGCTGGAATGTAGTTCTTAAATGCATTTCCGGTTTTGTGGCTGAGTAATTTATTTGTTGACATCAACACATAAATATCACTCGTATACCACGTGCACACTGCAGGAATATTGTTACAATTGGATTTCCGGTAGTTTATTTGATTTTCATTATACATGTTACAATAAAAGTGGTAAATGATTACACAAACTGAATTAGTTTGACAGTCTGCTATTGATTTTATAAACAAGTGGTCAATTATTGGTCATTTAATTCGTATGATGATTGCTTCTCTTAGACACATGTAGACACATCGTGTTAGCAGACAAGCTGAATTAATTAGCACATTTATTCATAAACAGCCTATACTAACATCACCTATGTACTGCAGTAATTAATTATAGAAATTGATGGTGACTTTCTAATAAAATCAAACAGAGCAATGTGTATTTTTATGATCCTTATGTTTGCTATATAAATAGATTTATAAATAGATTGTACAAAGAGGCGCCATATAGGTTTTGATTTATTTTTAACAACATTAATTCACAAAATAAAGGAAAGGATATTATTTTTTTTTCATTACAACATAAAGTGATTGAATTCACTTGATGAAAAAGATGATTGGAAATGCGTCTACAAAGTTAATCCAATAAGAGTCATATGTGTGTGTATATATAAAAAATCACTTTGTCCACTTTGAAATAATTTGGAAATATAAAATATTAAAAAAAAATGAAAAATAAATTTGATAAATGTAATTTCTTATTATAACAATAGAAAATGAAGACTATCATTACCTGCTGACTTAAACTTCTGCTATATATGTACGAAAAAGACCACTTTTAATTCTTGTTTGTTTGTTTTTTTTTCTTTGTTTGATTTTTTTTTTGTTTTTCTTTTAACTTTATATGTAGAAGCGGTAAAATTGATCATTGATTAGCGGAACATTTCAACACAAGTGAACTTGTCCTTTGATCTGGCAGATGGGATTTTTAATGCTTTTCAAAACAAACATACTTGGTTGCTCTAAAATAAAACTTTAGGCATTTTCTTTGCCTATGTATTCATACATGGTAAAGTGTATTTCTTTTTCTGAACGGGATGAGGTAAAGTTCGATCTTTTAAGGTAGATTGGTACTCCAAATTTTTTCCCATAGATTTTGTTTATTTTCACAGGAAAGTTTCCTTATTATATAAGCATTGGAATAAAAAACTAAAAAGGGGGGTCACCGTGCTTGTTTTTAAAATAACTGATATCAAAATAATTAAATATTTCTAATGAATATATAGGGAAAAACAGGTATATTGTTGATTTCTTTAAAACTATTCCATAGATATCTTTGTACTTTACTCATGTGTTAGCCCTTTGAACATACTTTCAAAAATTATAAAGAAAAATGGGGGTCACCGACTTTGTTTTCCATATAATTTGTAAAATGTGAATTTTCATAGTGATATCTGTGTAAAATATTTTTATCAGATTATCTCCCTTTTTCAAAAATCCTCTTCCAATTTATTTAATTATCAGGTTACCATTCCTCGTCTAATTAAATAAAGACATGTGAAATCAAGTCCATGTAGGTCCTTCGCATTTTGTATTATGAATATAATATTGATTGATTCATTACAAATAAAAATATTTGCATATTTAAAAAGCAGATAATACCATAACAGCATAAATAACAAATTCAAAATGGCGGAAGACTACTGGTCTACCTTAAGAGATAAAATAGGCATGCAACTTTTAAAAGTGAAAGATCAGAGTAGTATTTTCCCATAATTGAGTATAACATAGATATCTCACTGCAGACTGTTGCACTGTTTTCTAATTGTAGGTTCTAACACTATAAGGGTTTGGTACGAAGTTATAAAGATTGTTTCATCCACCAATAAAAGTAATGAAAATTCTTTAATCGAAAATACCAGTAAAAGCAGATTTGCTGAATATGAAATAGTCAATTTCTTGTTTCTTTTTATGGGCTATTGTTGTTTTGCTTTGGGAATCTATGTTAAAAACAATCCCTGCAATGTAAGACCTCTGTACACAAAATTGGTCGCATTAATCTTAAGTTGGTATTTATTTGTATATATCTTTTAAAATTATTAGTGTCCGAGTCTGCCACAAGCATGGCAAAGTGGTGGCAAAGTGGAAGAAGTCACACACTGGGCTCTATATCTGAATTATTTAACACATAACATATATTTCTGTATCATGTAATACAGATTTAGTTCTGGGTAAATCAAACATGGTTGAGAAAGTGTAAGAAACTTTATTGGATATTGAATTGAAACGTAGCATGATTTCTCGATATTGTTTCAAAGAAAAATTGAGTCCAATCATTCCATTAGTGCTATCAGCACTTTGATTATGTCAAACCGTTTCACTTTCAGTTTTTGCACTTTAATGAATGGTGCCCATGAAATGTTTTTATGCCCTCAGGTAGAGGAGGGGGGGCATATTGTTTTTGTCCTGTCTATCTATCTGTCTGTGCACCTGAAACTTTAACCTTGGCTGTAACTTTTGAATTATTAAAGCTAGATGAATCACACTTGGCAGGTGTTTAGGTCTAGTCAAGAGGAACATAAATATGCCCCGAAGAATTAGGTCAGGTCAAAGGTCAAGGTCACAGAGGTCCATATGTTAAGTTTCATTTTCATGTTTTGTGTATGTATAGAAATATAACTCTTAACCAAATCTTAAGATCACATTTTCAAATTATTAAACTAATGAAATTGGTGCTAGGGACATATGTAGTGTTTCACAAACACATCTTGTTTATATTTTGAAAGCTAAAACACTTGTGAATTAATAAAGATAATAATTTTAATTTCATAAAATTCTATAGTAGGAAATTGATACATTGCAGACTCCTTAATTACCTTAATGAGTTTTTTTTTATATGCATGTAATTCATTGAGTTATCCTGGTTTGAGTACCATTTTGTTTTTATACCCCCCACAAACAAAGTTTTTGGGGGTATATAGGAATCACCCTGTCTGTCTGTATGTCTGTCCGTCTGTCTGTCTGTCAGTCTGTCCATCTGTCCACACTTCCTGTAAGCGCAATTCCTCTTAAACCGCTTGAAGGATTTTGATGAAACTTTACACAAAGGAAGAACACAATATGGAGATGTGCATGAAGGAATATAATTATTATCTGAAACCAGGAAGGTGAGATAATTTGACTTAGACCTTTTGTAGATTCCCTATGTATGGGTAACCTTGTAAGCGCAACTCCTCTTAAATCACTTGAAGGATTTTGATGAAACTTTACACAAAGGAAGAACACTATATGTAGATGTGCATAATTATTGTCGGAAACCAGGAATGGGAGATAATTTGACTTAGACTTTTTTGTTGATTCCAAATGTATGGGTTACCTTGTAAGCGCAACTTTTCTTAAATCCCTCAAAGGATTTTGATGAAACTTTACACAAAGGAAGAACACTATATATAGATGTGCATGAAGGAATATAATTATTTTGGGAAACCAGGAAGGGGAGATATTTTGACTTTGACTTTTATTTGATTCCCCATGTATGAGTTACCTCGTAAGCGCAACTCCTCTTAAGCCACTTGAAGGATTTTGATGAAACTTTACACAAAGGAAGATCACTATATGTAGATGTGCATGAAGGAATATAATTATTGTCCAAAACCAGGAAGGGGAGATAATTTGCCTTTGAATTTTCCTTGATTCCATATGTAAGGGTTACCTCGTAAGCACAACTCCTCTTAAACAACTTGAAGGATTTTGAAGAACTTTACGAAAAGGAAGAACACTATATATTATTTTGGGAAACCAGAAAGGGGAGATAATTTGACTTTTCGTTGATTCCCTATGTATGGGTTACTTTGTAAGCGCAACTCCTCTTAAATCACTGGAAGGATTTTAATGAAACTTTAGACAAAGGAAGGACACTATATGGAGATGTGTATGAAGGAATGTAAATATTGTATGAAACCAGGAAGGGGAGGTAATTTGACTGAGACTTTTGTTGATGTCTTTTGCAGTGATTTTTGTCGAAGAAATAATTTAAAGTGTAGATATTGTGAAATCAAGGTGTGGGAGAGACACACTTTTTCATTGTAATCCTCTAGAAAAGTTGTTTTCAAGGTGTTGTACTGAAATTTCTTAAATGGTAATGATTCTTTTGTAAAATGTCAAATAGGCTAAAAAGGATGAATTTTATATTTGTCTGATTTCGACATAGTTGCATTGGAACCCTTGTGAAAAGTTCTTTCTTGAAGATTATATCATTGTGTCCATACTTGTATTTTGTCCACACTTGTACTGTGTCCACAACTGTATTGTGTCCACACCAACTTAAATTTGCACTTACCATATTGATTCAGGGTTCAATGAGAGGGGGGTATATTTGGCTGCCATTCGGCGCTCAGGTAAAATACTATAGATTAGATGAGCTTTTGCCATCACTTGGCACCCATTCGTCTGTCGTCAACTTTTAATTCAAAGATCTTCTCTCTGAAACTTTTCAACTAATTATAACCAGATTTGTTCGGTATAGTCCTTGGTAAGTCCTCTTCAAAGTTTGCAATTTTTATGTTCATACCTGAAACAAGATGGGCATCAGCAGAAAGTAGTTTTATCTACAATCCAAGGGAAGTGGGTTCGAAGATTTCCAACTTGGAAACTGGAGCTTGTAAGTAGGGATGTCAACGAGTATTCCAATACTCGAGTATCGCTGGGAAGGTACGAGTATCGAGTACCTAATTGGTACTCGAATACTCGGCATTAAAACTGCCATTCTCTTTGTTATTATGACTGCCTCCGTATTTCAAAGCATTGCGCTTTAAAAATAATAATAAATTCATTACTGCCCCATAGATAGACACTATTAACTAAGCTATATTGAACATCTAAGGAACATTTAAAGGAACGTGTAGCCAGTCTATGCTGTTTAAAATTCAAAAGCAAATATCTCCCCAAATATTTTTTTGATCATGTTAAATTTCTTACCAGTAATTTCCATATTAACAAAAATAAAAATCTTAAAAAGCGAAATTTCATTTTCTCACAAAAAAAAATAGTAAATAAAAAAATACCTTTTCACCCCTAAATGCAAAAATCATGAAAAACAACCCTTTGTCGTAAAAAGTATAAGACATGGACAGAAATAACTCTGTTTAACATATCAATTCTTAGAAGACTTCTTTCGCACATATTAGTGCAAATTTAATGCTGTTGCTTTAAAATGAATTATTATTTGACAAAAATTGCCTTGCTTTATATCGATATTTGAAATTAAAATGATACATACGAGGAATCGATTTTACTTAAATATGTAGATACATGTAGCTTAGCAGACAGATTGTTACATGTACCTGAAGACTCATTTGCGGCTCAGTAATGCTTTTGAATAAATCGGCTGTTTGGTTATATTTCTAATAACTGAAATGACGAAAATGTACACTTTGTGATCAAATAATATTCTTTACTGAAAATTTATTTGATTAAAACTGTGTTGTCCCCAGATGTCTATTTAAGTGTTAATTGTGATTCAAACAATTTGATTAATCAGACAAGCGTGCTACCAAACAAAAAAAAGTTGTTATAAAAAAAACAAAAAAAAAAAAAGAAAAAAAAATTGTACTTAATTTCGCTTTAATTGAAAGTTGTTTGATC
>MJUU01043257.1:12286-29145 GCA_002080025.1 Modiolus philippinarum
GCTGGCGGTCATCTTGGATGAGGTAAAGACCTGTCGGATACCTTTTTGGAAGGGACCGTCTCAGGATCATTGTAACCAAGTTTGGTTATAATTGGACTGATTATTTCCATAGGGTCAAGTGTTAAAATTATATTCCCAGCTGGTGGCCAGCTTATATGAGGTACGGATCTGTCGGATACAATTTTCAAGGACCGTTGTGACTTAGTTTGGTTATAATTGGACTGGTAGTTTCTGAGAAGATCTTTGAATGTTTTTTCCATAGGGTCCAATGTTAAAATTATGTTCTCCGCTGGCGGCTTTCTTGGATGAGGTACCAATTAATAATCTGCCGGATACATTTGTTTGCAAGGGACCATCTGAGGACTATTTTGACTAAGTTTGGTTATAATTAGACTGGTAGTGTTTGAGAAGATCTTTGAATGCCTTTCGATGTGGTCTAATGTTAAAACTATGTTCCCCGCTGGCGGCAATCTTGGATGAGTAAAGGACGTGTAGAATACTTCTTTTTGCAAGGGTCAATCTAAAAACCATTGCGACTAAGTTTAGTTATAATTAGACTGGTAGCTTCTTAGAAGAGGATATTTGAATGTCTTTTTCAAAGTGTCCAATGTTGAAACAATGTCTCCCGCTGGTGGTCATCTTGGATTGGGTATGGACCTGTCGGATACTTTTTGAAACGGACGATCTAAGGACCATTGTGACTAAGTTGGTTATAACTTGACAAGTAGTTTTTGAGAAGAAGATCTGTGAGTGTCTTCCATAGGGCCCATTTTAAAATTATGTTCCCCGTTGGCGACCATCAAGTTGGATGAGGTACGGACCTGTCGGATACAATTTTCAAAAGGAACCACTCAAGGACTATTGTGTCAAGTTTGGTTCCATTAATTTGCTCAATGGTTTTAGAAGAGAAGATCTTTGCATGAAAACTTTACGACAGATGGAAGCCCCCCCCCCCTAACGGACGGACGACGGACCCCAAGTGACGGTTGAATGCTCACCACTGCATAGCCAGGTGACCCACTAGAAAGCCATATAAAGTGAAAGATAAGTGTAGCTTTGTAAGCGACAGACAATTCGGTCTGTGACTTAATTGGTTTTGTCTCAGGGTTAGAAAATGACATTTACCAATCCGCTACCAAACAGATCATTCAAAACAATATATGCCTCACTGATAGTGTGACGGGTGTCGCTAGCGGAGCAGGACATGCTTACCCTTCCGGAGCACCTGATGTCACTCCCGGTTTTCATGGGAGTTCACACTATGAGTGCCTTAGTTCTTAATGTTATCTTTTTATTTCCGTGCATTGTAGCTGTCTCACGTCCTTGTTTTGTCTTTGTTTTTATCTGTTACCGTTTCTGCCATGTCTTTGGACTTCGATTTTTGTAGTCATCGCTTCCCTTGTTCCTTCGGTATTCTACTGCCGTTGTTACCTTATACGAGTTGGACATATACGAGTTTATGTTCCTTTCGGGGGACCATCTTGGATAAAGTGTGCAAAATTTGGTTCCAACTGGCCAGGAAGTTTCATCAACTGGCCAGGAAGATTCATAGGGGAAGATCTTTAAATTTGTTTAACATGGGAAACAATGTTTAAATGTGTTACTTGCTGATAGCCATCTTGGATATAGCCCAGACAAAAAAAAATACCTTTTTTTACAGGGGACCTTCCAATGACTATTGTGGCCAAGCAGTTGATCTGGTTCTAATTTGTCTCAGCAGTTTCAGAAGAGAAAATCTGTGAATTCGTTTCCCTTATTCTTCAATGTTGAAACTATGTTCATGTGCGACTATCTTGGGTATAGCCCGGACCGGAAAAACACACGGTTCTTAAACATCAAGTACCGCGATATTAATCGAAAGAGCATTGGTAAAGGAATCAAATCAGCTAAAAATATTGATACAGTTTTCAAGATTTTTTCCCATTTTAAAACTCTGTTCGACTTTTTACCGACACATTACTGATTTCTTTCATATGGTACAAGGGAAATCTACAATCTAATAAAATTACGCTTACTAGTCTTAATGAGCTGAAGCCTTTGATGATTAGGAAAGGGTTAAACAGTAATGACGGATAAAAAAATCCGACTTACTACATCCTTAAAACTGAAAAAAAAACATTTTAAATTAGCACGTTTACATCCAACACTGTCATATTCGAAAAAAAAAATCGATAAAAAGTAAATATTCCATGATTCAGAAAAATTTATTGGCACTGGCTAGAATTACCTGGAAAAGTAATCCTAATAAAAAAAATTATTGTTACTTCAATCCGGAACAGAGACTAATTACGGAACCTTCACTGGTTGCGGACCTGTTTTTAATGAAGTAACAATAATTTTTATCCTTATTGTTACCTGATATTATTCGTATCAAGTTTTCATGTCACTTATTATTATATTGTAAAATGAATAGAATATTGTTTAAAATTAAGAAGTGTACAAATCAAAGATAAATGAATAAAAAAAATAGAAGTAATACTATATGAGTTTTGTCTTTATAAATATAACGCCACCGGCCCTGATTTGAAAAGATCTTACCCCTATTATATGCAAACGTGGCGTTCGACATGTCAGAGAAGAAGACCTTGGTACTATCAACGAAATTGCTACAAAAATTTTAGATGAAAATATTAACATAAATCGAATTAAAACATAATTGAACAAGGCAGCATGGAAAAGATTAAAAGAGAACATCTCTGCAAAGCAGGACGAGGCACAATAGAATTGTCTTATGGCGACGTTCACATCCGCGCTTCAATAGTATGCTACGGCTGTCTAGAATAATATCACCTTCCGTCTGCTGGGCTAAAAAAATCACCAAAATCAACCGATATTGGATGTGCAGGAAATGCCATCAGAAAAAAAAACATATTATGAACTGATCACATTTAATACTGATAAGTTACTCTTTATATCAAATAGATATGTAATTGTCTTGAATTCCTTTTGAATGATTTTAATACCGCATCATGCATCATTGACATCCATGTTTATTTACGTTTACACTGACGTCATTGACGACAAGGGAAATAACTAGTTATTTGTTCGACGTGCTGAAGCGCGCCTTATTCAAATTAGTTATTTTGCCTACGCGCATTTGCCTACGCGCACTTTCCCGAACAGTTATTTGGTCTACACGCTATAGGGTCTGTAAGTCTCGTTCAATTTTGAAACTTCCGGGCACATAAATTGTACCCGGAAGTTACATTTTTAACAAACACACATGACGTTTCAAACAAATATTTGAACGTCATAATCTGAAAACGTCATATTTTGGCGGGAAACGTTTTCAAATTTCAATTTTATCGTGAAATCACGGTGTCACATGACGAGACTTACAGACCCTATTACCTGTAGAAATATCAATATTATTTTCACAATAGTTTCTATAGTAAAGTATAATTATTTTTATTAGGATTACTTTTCCAGGTAAATAAGGTAATCGTAGCCAATTCGAAATTTATTTCGGGGAAGTTTACTTTCGATTTTAATCTTGGGAAATCCCTATATCTATTTTCAAAGAACCAATCATCTCCTTTACAACATTTGTGATGGGAGATAACTCCAGAGGAGACCTGTTAGAGAAGTAATGGACAGGACTAAGATGTTGAAACGTTGTGTATTAGCCGAGGGGGTTGGCAGTGATTTAGATGAAAGTTACATCAAGCAACTTTTCCCGAACGTTTTAAAATGGACGGTTGTTACGAAACCAACAACATCACCCGATGATGATCAGACAATTTTGCTCTTATTCAACTCGGAAAGTGGTAGGTTGATTAGATTAAAAAAACAAAACACAAAATTCTGTCTAATTGGTCCTGTAATGTAACTCAGTTATCACAGCAAAATAAAACAGTACAATTATTAAAAATAAAACAATAAAATATGATGTAAGTATTGTAAGTATACGGTTTGATTTGAAGTGAATCCGCCCACTAAAAGTTTCTACTTTCGCTTTTGACGACCTGTTCAAAATCGAATTGTAAAGAAGTATATTTCTAAAGTGTTAACTGATAAAAAGTTCTATCTTCATATATTATATTTGCATTTTTTTGTATACTGTTTTTTTGGTGTGTATTACACGCACATATTTTCCCTCAGAAAGGTCCTAGTGAGAGGGGATGCGTTTTATACATGCAAACTTCAAAAGACTATTTTTTTCTGACCACCACTAACTTAACTTCAGACCAGAAATGACATTGGAAATAAGTATAAAATCCTTGTTGAGATCAAGATACGAATGTGTGTTTGATCGATGATAACAAATTTTGCTAATGTTAACATGATTAGATGTGTATTGTTTTCTTTGTATACAACATGTACATGTATATAATCAGAGATTTCCCGGTACACAAAATTTCATCTAGATCATGTCCGCCATATTTGTTTTGATTAGGTGAAGCCGGTTCTGGTTTTCAGGGGCACAAGATACTTACAAGTCATAATGTACGTAATTATATTTATGAAAAGGGATAGTTTAAATGAAGTTAATTAATACATAAACAGATTATGAATATCAATAAGGGAATATCACTTAAAAATTTACTAAGGCAAACCGTAATATTTACGTATCCGTAACCACCTTTGACTTTTAAATTACGTTTGGAGTTATAAACTTCCAGTGTTTACCAAAACAATATTTTTCGTTTGCAAATTCCCAGAATGTTTGAACAAACCATAGAATAAATGCAGGTACAGTTTAATATTCCTCTAAACATAAGTGAATAAAGCATCAGTTATTCCATTTAATTCAGTCCACAAGGTAACTCTCCGCATCTCCAGACATTTTTGGACAGAACATGTTGTTGAAAATTTATGTGCACTTTTCACACAGGAACTAGATTTTTTCTGATTCTTCTCCTCTGAGAAAGAAGGTGCGTTTCATACACCAATGTGTTTAATACACACCAAAATTGGGTATTAGGCCAGCAAAATATGTAGTAGTACATGGATTCATGTGATGCCTGTCTTTTTAGCTCACCTGCCTATGCCAGGGTGAACTTTTGCCATCACTTTGTGCCCGTCGTCTGTCCGTCTGTCGTTAGCTCTCTTTCAAAAATCTTCTCCTCTGAAACCACTGGGCCAAATGCAACCAAAATGTAAGAGAATCACCACTAGGGTATTTAGTTTCAAATTTGTTATATATGGTCAAAAAACATGGCCACCATTACTAAAAATAGAACATAGGGGTAAATTTCAGTTTTTGGCTAATAACTCGAAAACCGTTATAGAAATCAAAAATCTGACATGGGATAAAAATGATCAGCATGATGAGATCTACCCACAGTGCAGTTTAGAAGAAAATTTGAAAACCCATCTCGGAGCTACAGCCCTTTTTCTGTAAAATTTTCAAAATTTTTGCATTTTTTATTTTTGATTTCAAAAAGTGTATCGGTCAAGTGTAATTGCAAAAATGTTCAGCATATCAAGATCTATCCACCCTGAAATTTTGAAGAAAATCCATAAACCCTTGTAGGAGTTATTGCCCTTTTTTCACAGAATTTGTAAAATTTTCGTATTTTCTTCTTTTATTTCCAAAACTATAGAAGATGAAGGTTAAGTGTAAATTGATGAAATGTTTGCCATGCTGTGGCGACTTTAAAACTGATGTTGAAAATTGTTCCTTGACCGCCATTTTCAAAAAGGTTGGAAATTTCAGCATTGTCCTATTTCAATGAAATTTGATTTCCAAATAGATATTGATGTTGCGACTTCAAAACCGGTGTTGAAAATTGTTTGTTGACCGCCATTTTCGAAATGGCCACCAGAAAAGGAGAGAAAAAGTTTATACTTGTTTTATAGCTTATTTGAAAATAATTTTTTGCACTGTACGTTAAAAGTATCATTGAATCAGTAGGGTTTAATTTAATAGATTCTATAAAATGGCAAATGAAAAAAATATGCCCAAATAAACAATAAAACTATACACAACTCTCTATTTATTGGTAAATTTTTTTTTATTAAAATGGGTTTAAAAAAATGGTCCAGTATATATTAATAATTTCTTGAAAAAATGTCATTTTACATGAAATATATAGTGAAAATATCAAGGTGGCAAATAATTACTTCCACTGACATACATCAAAGATGTCAATGCCATGACGTACATGTACAGAGTCTTAATATGATAAATCACTGTGATAGATATATCACTTTAAATAAATATAAATGTTTTCCAGATTGATCTATCAACATCATAATTTTGCATGTCAAGTGAATAGACTGCATAACTTTAAATCATAAGGCAGAATAAAAAAACCTGACCGACCCTAAATTTTAGGGGCTAAAAGTACCTACCATCAAGTTTTTTTGGGCAATTTTTAAAGAAGCACTGTCAAAGTCCAGGTGTAACTCCTATATGTCTAGATAAAAAGTTTTGGAAAAAAAGAATATGCCTACCGACCAACCCTAATTTTGAAGAGCATGTTACCGGAAACACAGATATATTTTCTTTAGGCCTGAATGCAAAAGAAATCATGATAACAGGAAAAAATATACACATTAATTTCTCTAGGCAGAGTGATATCTCTACCACAGTCATTATGCAAGTCTGTGCATGTAAGTGATTGGGCTTTCATATTTCACATACATCATTTACATGTGTATTCTTTGCGGCAGGACCTTTCATTTGATACTAGAATATTTGACCGCTTGACCTTGAACAACTACATGGAAACTTTAAACGTTGGATACATCTTGTGAGTGGACAGGGGGCTTTCATATTTTAAATGCTTTATTCTTAGGGACAAGACTTTTAAGGCAGTACAAGAGTATTTGACACCTTGACCTTGGTATGTTACTATTTGATAAAATTTCACCACAAATGTGAAAAGTAAAGTTTGTTTAAATATGTTCTTCACTAGATGTGATTTATCACCCTTCCACCAACTTAATTGTCTCATGCAATATCTAAATGCCATTACATCTTGATGTACACAAAAGTTGAAAAGTTCAATTTATATATAGAAACAGAAAACTCAAATACAGAAAAGTTTTTAATTCAATTTAATGCTTTATTTATTTATGGAGGATTGCTAACAGCCCGAAAGCCACGAGTAGCTCTCTTCAACAGAAGTAACAAGACATATATACAATACAAGATACATACAATACAAGATACATACAAGACAAGATACATACAAGACATATATACAATACAAGACAAGAACATTTAAGACATACAATTTAAAATTCCTTTCAAATGGTGTTTAATCCTATAATAGCAACAATTGAGTTGTAAAACTGTAAGATTTGTTCAGCTATCACATCCATTCCTCTTTCATCCCAATTATGTTACCAATTTGTTAGATTGGTAGCACAATACCAATTGGAAGAGGTCAAAGCATTTTGGATAAGCACAGTAAAACTGGAAAAAAATATCATTCTGTATCATGAATTTTGCTTTATGTTGAAACAGAGGCTGAAAGTTTGTACATGAAGAAAAGGATCAAGACAAAAGAAGGCAACTACATAATGGTACATGAGTGTACGCAACCTTGTGATATACCCCTTGATTGGTTACAGGTAAAAATTGTATACTTTTCTGTTGATTTTATTCCTAGGTGTAAAGGGATGTTCCTTTATGTCAGTCAGGCGAAGCACTAAAACAAGTGACTGTGTAATCACTTATATGAGTAATTTTACTGCTTTTCCAACATAAATCAGAAGACTGACAAAACGTCACCTGAGAATTATAATGTTCTATCTCCATTTTTGGTCAATATGAGACTGAAATAACCAGACTACTCCTCGCACCATGTTCTATCTCCACACTAAATATAGGTTGCCAAACTTTTCATTCTATATGCATACAGCACAATATTGAAATGATATAACTCCAATTTTAGATTTACATTGGTGTTATAATGTTGTAACTCCACAGCCAATCGCTTGCATGCATTTTGGACATGTGACTAGAAGTAACAAATGGCATGTAATCTTTTTGGGGTTTATAAGACATGTTTTCTGTATGATTTTATGTGTTGATTTCATATACTATGTCCAAGGATACCAATTGCAAGAGTTTTGTGAAAAGTACCTTCAAGGTCCTTGAATTCATGCAGTTGTGTCAGAAAATCAAATGCATATTTGATGAAAGAATTTAGCATCAGACAATTTTTAAGAAAAATAAAACTGCTACATAATCATTTTATTGAAACAAGAGAACATTTGATGCTTCCTCTATTGATCTGTGTTTAACCAAATAGTTTGTAATTGTTTTCATTAATTTATTTAAGAGGATGTCATCTAAAAAAATAAATGCCACGAAACATTTATTTTTTATTTTTTCTGTGAATTTTTATGTTTTTATTGAAATTAACCTTTTATGGGTTGCGACAAAGTGAATGTCAATTGTGGTTTTAGAAATGATCTTTAAAAAAATGTAATAAAGTTAAGTTTGTGTTGACATATTTGTCTTATTATCTGTAGCATATTATTGTTCCAAGACTTTACAATGATCAGTTTTGTATCCGTACTTAGTATCTCCCTTATGCTAAGTTCTGAACCTTACTGATTTTGCTTTCCATTTAGATCATTTAGGTTATGAACCCTCTATCAGTTTTGAACATCTTTGAGTTTGTGGTCTTCCAAATGTTTCGACTTAATCTGCCTTGAAGAGACATAAATTGTCGAAATGGCGATATGTAAAAGCAAAATTTACAGTAAGTTCTGTATTTAGTGATAATGAGCTAATGGTATTGGTCTGCGATACTCTATTTAATATACAGTATTTAAAGGTTATGGGACAAAACTTCCCTGAATCAAATTTGTGTGTTGTTACGATTGAAAGGTGCCGATAGATGTTGATTGCTGTCTTTCTCTATTGTTCATGTTGAGTTTTCAGCATTATAGTATTTATAAAGGATTGCTGTGCCTCTGATCATTCTCTTCTTCAATTAACAATCAAAAGCTGTACTGTTTCTTACTCTATTTCAAGCATAACTATCGCATTTTTTTCAGATTAGTACAATAGACACTTTAATTTTTAAAAATTTCATACCAAATATTATGAAAATGTTCTAACTCCAAACAGTTTTTTTTAAAAGTTGAACACATAACAGCCAAATATCCAGCAAACTATGGTTTAAAACATCCTCTTAAACACATTTTAAATAATGAACTTGTTTATGTGCATCCACTTGTTGATATGAGAAAATATTCCAATGTCAAACTTTTGATTCAAGATTCCTGAAAATTACAAAAAAGTGAGATAAAACATTATAATTCTCAGGTGATGAAAATGCCTTGATTTGAAAACTCATATAAACTGTTTTTTTTTTTTTACAGTTGACAAAGTCAAGTACACATAAGTCATAAAATATATAAAAATTAAGAAGCCATTTGACAACATATTTAGAGAAATTAAGATTTTAAGCAAAATTTTGCATTTTTTAGCTCGCCCCACGAAGTGAGGGGGGCTTATGTTATACCCGTAGCGTCCGCGTCGGCCTCGGCGTCCGCGTCCGGTTACGAAGAATGGTTAAGGTCAATTCCTGCTTACTGACATGGCCCACATCAACCATATTGGTATGTATGATGCATTTTGGGATGACAACAACAATGCATGCTTCGGATGCTGTCTCTGACCTACCTTTTAAGCATGAGCGACTTGATTAGGTAGAATGGTTAACGTCCATTCCCGCTTACTGACATGGCTGAATTCAACCATATTGGTATGTATGATGCAATTTGGAATGACAACAACAATGCATGCTTCGGGTGCAGTCTGTAAACTACAATTTATGCATGAATGAATCTGTTATAAAGAATGATTATAGTCCATTCCTGTTTACTGACATGTGCAACATGTGACAATGCTGTGCAATGAGGTGAGCTTAGCAGGCTGTGGCTACTTTCTATGTTTTATGACATTTTGAAAATCAATTTTCTGTGGGAAAATGAATTTTCCTGATGCCCATGATAATTATTTTGGAAACTATGATGTTTCAGTTTTATGTTAAATCAATAAAAAAAAATACTGTTCTTCGACAAAAAACAACTGTTCTTGGGGCCTTAAAATACCTGGTGTTCAGATGCATAATCACTTATATAAGTGATTATTTAGAAAAAAATTGATGAAGTCACCTATGGGAGGGATAACAGTAAATTAGCCCCTATAGTCAACTGGCTAACAATTACTTAAAACAAATTACCAAAGATACCAGTACTATCAAATCAATATCCATCTTTAAAACATGGAAAATCTTAGTCAGGCCTCTGAAAAACTCAAATAATTGCTGCAGGTGCTTACCTTATTAATTATCACCTGTGTAAGTGATTAAGAAAGGAAATCAAGAGAGACAACTTCCCTTTATTTAGTACAATTTAGTCAAAAAAGGTGATTGAATGATCACTTGTTTTAATACTTTCCCAGACTGTACTATAGTATGTGAGTATTTTGATAGCGGACAGATTTATGGTTCACAGTTGTTAGAAACCAGCAGTGTCAGTTTGTCGGAAATATAAAATTTTCCACTCTACATATGTAATGGCACCCATAAATGTTCATATTTGTAAATTGAATCTTTGTGCTTTTATGTATTATTATAACTTACTTGAAGTGTTTGTTGTAGGATTGGCAAACATTTTTGAGTCATATTAATATTCTATAGTTGTCTGCAATATATGCATGATTTTTGCGTCTGTCATGTCTGTGCACAGTTTGTTTTGTAGTATGATTTATATACTTGTATAAATTAATAAATAAATTTAAATATGCATTTTTTTCATACAAAAAGAAAAGAGAATACTTCTACAACAGTTTTAAAGACCATTGATCACGCTTAAGATTCTAACTAAAGATCCCTTCACCTGATTGACTGGTTTACAAATGAAAGTATACAACAAGAAATATAATAGCCTATTGGTTTTATGGTCTGTATCTGAAGGTCAAATATAAAGGTCAATATTACCATAGAAATATATTTGATGAAAATACAAATCTTGTCAGCTATTTTGCTCAAATTACAACATATGTATTTGTTGACTTTCTGTAATTGGAATGTTTTAATGAAGTTGTATGGAGCTCATATTACCTCTATGGAATTCTTTTTCAAATTTGTTGGACTCCAATATAAGCCTTTGCATTTTGTATTTATATCCACTGCAAACAAAGTTTGGGGAGTATATAGGAATCACCCTGTCCATCTGTGTCTGTCTGTCCAATTGTCAGTGCATGTTCTCCTAAACGGCTGCTTGGATTTTGATGAAATGTTACAAAGTTGTAGTACACTATCTGAAAATGTGCATGAAGTAATATGGTTGCTGTCCAAAATTTTGAAGGGGAGATAATTGGTCTTTGAATTTTTTTTTCTTGCAAAAAAGGGGGAAAGACCCTTATCAGCACATGTTCTCCTAAATGGCTTCTTGGATTTTGGTGAAATGTTACACAATTGTAGTTCACTACATGGAGATGTGGTGGAAGTAATATGATTGCTGTCCGAAATTTCAAAGGGGAGATAATTGGTCTTTGAATTTTTTTCTTGCAAAAAAGTGTGAAAGACCCTTGTCAGCGCATGTTCTCCTGAATGGATGCTTGGATTTTGGTGAAATGTTTTATGGTTGTAGTATAGGATACCACCTGAAGATGTGCATGAAGAAATGTAGTAGCTATCCGAAATTTTGAAGGGAGATAATTCGTCTTTTAATATTTTGGAAAAAGGGGGAGGTATATCATTCTGTCCATACTTGTATTGTGGACCAGATTTGTACTGTGTCCACAACTATATTACGTCCACATACACTTAAATTTACACTTGCCATATTGATGCAGGGTTTAATTAGTGGGGGTATAACTAGCTGCCATTGGGTGACAGCTCTAGTTTAAGTCTGATTTTTCAAATGTTGAAATGGTATGACTATTTGTACTCTTGTATCCAGTTTGGAAAAAAATTTCTTAAGGTATTCCTCTGTAAATCATGGTCTTGGAAGATTGATCGACAAGTAAATGGCCATAGGGTTTGACACTTACACCAAGTCTCCAGCCTAAAGTTAGTAAATTTGAGGATAAATTGGTAGACATTTGCAATGGGCTTGCAAAATTTGGAAAATTTCAAAAGCTTTATATATTTTAGTCCTGTAAAATCACCAAACAACTAGTAAACTGAGGCATCTGATTGTTCTTTTATTAACTGAGCTGATACCCCATACCAAAAGTGTAGATCTTTTTGATTTCATGACTTAAGTTATAACCATGAGTAAACTTCATAAAATATCTGACCGCCCAGATATGTATGTTTAATGAGTGTAAGATATTTAGTTTTTCTTGGAGTTGAGCCCATCAAATGATAGAAAAAAAGACACATGATTTCTAACACAAATTTCTCTGTATTATCAGTTTGATTCAATATGTTTTGGAAAAGTTTAATGCAGCTTTGATATGTTTGTTATTAGATATGCACATGGTAAAAGTTCACATACAGTTTATTTTGAAATTTCTTCAAATTTTTTTTCATATATATTACCTATATGATGGTCATCTGATACTGAATTGTAAAATCATGACAAATTGAAAGCTGCATTTCATATAAATATTCATATTGAAGAAGTCTAAAGAGGTAAAATTTTTAATTTATTGAACTGTTTCATCAAAGGGCATGACAGAGGGAGTTGGGGTATAATTTGAGAAACAAATGAGTAACAAATGTACTGAAAACTGCTCAGTAACAACTGTACTGAAAACTGCCCAGTAACAACTGTACTGAAAACTGCTTAGTAATAACTGTACTGAAAACTGCTCTAAGTATTAACTGTACTGAAAACTGCCCAGTTATAACTGTACTGAAAACTGCACAGTAACAACTGTACTAAAAACTACTCAGTAACAACTGTACTGAAAACTGCTCAGTAACAACTGTACTGAAAACTGCTCAGTAATAACTGTACTGAAAACTGCTCAGTAACAACTGTACTGAAAACTGCTCAGTAATAACTATACTGAAAACTGCTCAGTAACAACTGTACTGAAAACTGCTCAGTAATAACTGTACTGAAAACTGCTCAGTATTAACTGTACTGAAAACTGCACAGTAACAACTGTACTGAAAACTGCACAGTAACAACTGTACTGAAAACTGCACAGTGGCATCTTTATGTGTTAATTTCGCATTAGTTAATTTAGGATAATGTTTTGATGTTTTGTTGTGAATGTTTGTTTTTTTTACTCTGGTCACAAACATAGAACTGGGTTGAACTTTAACATATAATTGTATTGCTTGTGAAATATTTTCAGAGGCTTTTATTATTAAACGAACATTTTAACCATAGTATCCAACAACATTCCAGTCGTATCCTCAGTTATGAGATTTTTGTACAAGTCTAGAAACATTATAATACACATAATTCAAAATCACAAATCCTCAACAAATTCAAAGAAAGTAATAATAGATGGCTGCATTCATTTCAAATTTATTGCAAAAGAGTGTTATTAAGCTTTTAAAACTTTAAAATATTTTATAGGAGAGTAAACAAGATGGACCAGGCGACACAACCCAGGCACAGGTACCAAGTCATCAACCTCCAGATTATTCTGACATTTGTCCTGAACCAAGTCATGGATATCCTAAGGGGCCACAACCATTTTATCCACAACAGTTTCCCCAACATCAGCCCTATGGACCATATCCAGGACCAGGATATCAGCCCCATTATGGAGCCCAGCCACCACCATATAATTCAAATGAAAACCCTGCTTCACAACCACATTTTGAAGGACAAGAAAGACCTATGTCACAACAGGATATTCCTGCGCCTCCTTTTCATCAGGGAATGCCAAGAAATCCCTCACAACAGGGAATTCCAAGACATCCATCACAACAGGGAATGCCTAGACCTCCGTCACAACAGGACTTTGCTACACCTCGAATGCCTGCACCTCCATCACAAGAAAAACAACCTAGAATGGATGATCATTACGGAACAGGTCCAAATCAATTCCAAGCACAACCTGGTGTGTTTTATGGAAATCCACCACCAAAAGAAGGTGCAACAGGTGGTCCATATGACATGCCAGGCCCTTATCCACTACAGTATCCTGGACAACATCCATACTTTCCAAATTATCCAGGTTATCCTAATTATCCTGTTCACCCAGGAGGGTATCCATACTATCCTGGGCAGCCAGGGAGTCATCCATACCCAGAGAAGGGTGAACATCAGGACCACTCACAACATGTCTTCTATCAACAACCCCAGATGTATTATCCAGGCCATCAACATCATGGTCCTCCAGTATCCTCCAACCAAACAAATGTCAAAGGTCAGGATGAAGCTACTTATCAAACTAATGTAAATATTCCAGTCGATGTTACTGCATGGAGTGAAGTGTCAGAGATGTCAGCTAGTAGAGATATGGAAACCATGGCAACAGCATCCGAGTCTGATAATGATGACGATCAACAGTCCAGCACAGCATCTATGGAAAGAATGATCTCTGAAATCCCACAATCTAAGCCAAGTGAGGAAGATGACACAAAAGGTAAATAGTTGTTGTTTGTTGTTTTGGGTAACACCTGTCGTCAACATTGTTTTGCTTTATTGATGGGTTATACTGTAAAAGGGGAACTTTTCGTGAGGGGTTTATTTTCCCTGATTTTGCAATTGTCACATATTTGCGAAAATTTAATCCTTGCATAAATTTGTTTTTATTATATACATAATGAAACGAAAGTGAGAATCGCGAAAATCAAACCTTGCAAATAGATTATTGTACCAAAATCGCGAAAATTTAACCATGCGAAAATAACCCCTTTTACAGTAATTTAGGACCCATCCTATCAGGTGGGTTCATATACTGTGGAAGTACTTTTGTTTGTGGACATTAATTTTCGTTGTTTTCATAAATATCACTATTTCGTAGGTTCTTATATATGTTGTTCCGAATTCTATTCAATGAAACTCTGAAGAAAAATGCATTTCATAGGGAACTTAATTTTGTTGTTTTAATTTACCAAGAAATCCACGAAAATTGGAACTCAACGAACAATAGCAGTTTCACAGTAGATATAAATTCATGTTTGAATGAAGTATGTGATTTACCATATTGAACCAGTTTATATTTTATAAACTGTCTAAAATTTGAAAATCTTTTAATATAAAATGTATAGATATCTATACAAAATATTTAAACTTTTAGTTGTATCAAAAGCTGAAAAGCTCTTTCACGATAACTGGGTCAATAATATATTGTAGGAAGTGAGTGAGTATCAGCAGTTTCCCAACAGAATGACGACAAGGATTGTAACATAAAAAATTTATTGTGTACATACACATACCCAACAGAATGAGGGCAAGAATTGTAACATAAAAAATTTAGTGTGTACATACACATACCCAACAGAATGACGGCAAGGATTGTAACATAAAAAAATTAGTGTGTACATGCACATACCCACTCAGTTTCTTCCAGAATGTAATATCTCTGGAGTTATTGTGAACAGATCTATTATTGTCAGTTTTTGTGCCAAAGAATAAATATAAATATGGGCATATAGATCAAAAATTGCTTTCACTGTAATGAATGTAGGAGATGGCCATAATTATTAATTCTATAACAAAAAAATAATTAACTATAACAATCATCTTGTACTACCCCATTTGAAAACAATTAAAATCTTTTAAGTGACTTGATGCGTTTATATTACAAGGATCTTGTAGTTACAAATTATTCAGCAGCAAACATTGTACCACTTGATACTTCTGATATTAAGCTACAGTATGGTTTGTACAATTTGCACCTCCCATTTTGGTCTACAGGTAAACTGAAGGGCAGCAAAAACATGTCTTAATGGAAAGCTCCTTCCATATTTTGTCCTGCTTGGTGTCACCACTGCACCATCAGGTTTTGTTCTGTGACGTCTTGATTCAGAGAAAAATCATGCACAAGGAACAATTTTTGTACATGCATGAAATACCAGTGTTTCCACATACTACCTGATAGTACAGGATTAACACCAATCGGGAAAAGCATAAAAGTGAATGCCATTAGGGTAATAAAAATCCTGGGTAAAAAAAACACAAATTTGAAGGTTTAAGAATCTATACTTGAAACTCATCTTTAAATAGAACACTTAATCTCAGGAACAAAAACCTTATTTTCAAATGTCCACAGATTAGAAAGATTTCTCTTTGCATGATTTGTTTGGCAAAGGATGACTGTGTTTGTATACTACTCCTGACAGCATTGTCACTTTATACAGTGATGTATGAATATATGTATATTCCAGAGACAGACGATACAAAGGAGAGTATCAGGATGATAAAGGTCTCCAACATCCCTGCTAACTCGTCAGAAGATTCTATAAGATTTTTCTTTGAGAACAAGCGGAAGTCAGGAGGGGGAGACATTGAGGAGATGGATTATGATGAAGATACTCATACAGCTATTATAACATTTGAAGAAGATGATGGTAAATTTTTTATTTTCTAGTTTATAATTTTTTTGTACAACTCTTGGGTGTCTTTGAATTGTGTCATCGAGAGTTATTTGCTTTCTAAATAGACATCTCTAAAGGAACCATTATTCTATTACCATGATTACAGGAAAACAAAACAGCATGACATAATTACTATGAAATAGTCTGTAGTCAGGCAAACTAATAACATTGAAATTTACTGTTATGGTCAATAGAATATTGATCTGTCACCAACTGTTTAAGCAAAGTCAACACCATGGATTTTTATGCCCCCGCCGCTAGGCGGTCGGGGGCATTAAGGTTTACCCTGATCCGTACGTCCGTACGTCCATCTTTTTGGTTTCCGGATGATAACTTGAGTATCCTGCATCGGATCAAAACCAAACTTGGTCAAATGCTTACTTATCACCCAAGACAGAACCCTATCGATTTCCAGGTTGGTACCCC
>MJUU01043257.1:29896-48434 GCA_002080025.1 Modiolus philippinarum
CCAAGGTCAAGGTCACAGTTGCTAAAAATAGATTAGTATTACATATAAGACTGTTTCTCAGATTATTTGTTGGAACTACACATTATATCAAAACCAAACCAGTTCCAGTGCCTATTTATCACAGGAGAAAGATCGTTTCTAATAATATTTGATAAATATATATTGTATATAGTTATGCCTTTAATAATTTATGGGTTTCGATTGCAAGGAGGCGGGGGCATCCGTGTCCCATGGACACATTCTTCCATTTTTTTTATCTGTTTTCATTGGTTGGTTTGTTAATCAGCAACTCCTTAAAAATAACAAGTCAGATTCTAATAAGGCAGAGTTGTGAACCTTTACTTGAAATTTTAAATAAACTGATTTTATTAGCCACAAAATTAGCCTATTTGAACTATGTAAAGGCCACACATGTTTTACATGAGCATGAAAGACCTTAATTTTGTTATGAAACCGAAATATATTGTTCTTTGTTGGGGATTTGATTATGGGCTATAATGCTCTGAGGAGACTGATGTGGGGGTATGTATATTGGTCAACCTCTGACCATTCATTCACTCATTGAAACAAACATCTGTTCTGCAATTGTCTAGTCTGATTCTTCTTCAGCAACTACAAATCAAACTTACTCTACTTCATATTGGTAAATGTTTAATTGAAATATATATCCTGTTTAAGGATGGTCACTCCTCAAGTTTATTATATCAAGGATTAAGAATTATTATTTTTATTTAATAGAATATGGATCATACATCATTATAAGCCATAAATATTGATAGGTCAGTGTGGTCGTTTTATACGACCACAAAAAATTTGTAGTTGTATAATGGTATGGTGCTGTCGTCGTCGTCGTTGTCGTCGTTGCGTCAGCGTCGTTGTCGTCTGTAGACACTTTTGTTTTTGCTCAATAACTAAAGTTCCAGTTGATCAAACCTTCTGAAATTTTAAAACAATGTTTCTTGGCACCAAAGGAAGGCTAGGAATGGGTTTGGGTTTTGTGGCCCCTCCCGTTTCTAAAAAAGGGGCCGAAAAGAGCAAAATTTGGTGTTTTCGCATATTTGACTGTAGAATGTTTATTATTTATCGGATTTTGATGGGGTTTCTTTCAGTGTACTCCCCAAAAAATTTCCAATCTGTTGTATGCCAACGGATTTCGTGTGGCATGTACCGTTTACGAGATAAATGGGGCCAAAAAGGGCGAATTTCAAAAATTTTAATTTTTTTATTTTAAGTCCGATTTTGATGCAGTTTTTTTGCAATGGATATTTATGAAAAATTAACTAGTGCTGCACCATCAGATTTTTGATAACTTGTTTCCTTTTCAAGTTATGAGGGGCCCAAATGGGTCAAAATTGCAAACATGCGGATAAGGCCCTATCAAGTTAATTTGTAGATTCTCATCCACCTGTAACAAAAAATCTGGGAAGGGTGGGAGGGTTTTATTTTATATTTTTTACTGATTTTCACTAAAATTGATAGGAATTTAAAGAAAATTTCTGAATAATTGAAAATAAAAAAAAAATTGAGCTTAGAATAAATGGGGCGGGTGGGGATGAGAATCTATTAATTTGATGTGGCCTAACCTAAAATTTTTATTTTTAATCAGATTTTGATTGGATTTTTTTTTTGGATTCCTCTCATTGTAAGCTTTCAGTAGTATGCCAACAGATTTGTCGTAGCTCTTGCCATTTCCGAGCTATAAGGGGTCAAAGGGGCCAAAATTGCAATTATCAGCAATATGTGTATTCTTTATTTTTCATCAGATTTTGATGGGATTTTTTTCTTTTGATACCTCTCATTGTAAGCTTTCAGCAGTATTTCAACAGATTAGGCATAGCTCATAACGTTTCCAAGGTATAAGGGGTACGTCAAAGACGCCAAAATTGCAATTATTAGAAATATGTGAAATCTTCTATTTTTCATCAGGTTTTTTTCTTTGGATTATTCTCATTGTGTAAGCTTTCACTACTATGGCAATAGATTTTGCGTAGCTCTTACGGTTTCCAAGCTATAAAGGGTCAAAGGGGCCAAATTGCAATATTTCAAAATATGTTAAACAGATTTTTCTTATAGCTTGTACGATTTCCCATTAATAAGGGATTTAAAGGGCTAATTTTGATTTTCTTTAGTTTGTGTCCAGTCCAAATTTTGTCAGAAGTCTATTGAAGATGTATACTTTCATATTTTGAAAAGAAAATGGGGGGTCAGTGTGCAAAATTTTCTAATGCATAGTAATGTATAAAACAAGAGAATTCCTAAAGTCAGAGACAGTTTCAAAAACCTGAGGAGTGACCATCCTTAAGAAATGAAGTTAGAAGGCCAATTTGTCTTGATGCTGTTATTTTGGTTAAATATAATGACGGTGTCAACATCAAGCTGCATGGTCCATGTTTCAGCTTCTATACATAATAATTTCAGTTTATGGATTTCCAAAGGTTTTGATTTGATCTGCACTGAAGATACATAAGTTTTTGAAATGGCCATATGAAGAAACTAAATTTATAGTTACTCTGGTATTTTGTTATTTTAGCCTTGTTTTATTAGGGCCCTGCATTGAGATGCGGGTGCCCTATAGTTTTCACTTTGTCTGTCTGTCTGTCTGTCTATCCGTCCGTCCGTCTGTCTGTCTGTCAGTCAACAATTTTTTCTGTTACAGATTTCTTGGCTCCTACTGTAGGGAATGATTTGAAATTTAGTCCGAAGCTTGAAAATGATGAGTTGTATGTGTAAGCAATTTTCAATTTTGTCGGACATCCACTTCCTGTTTGCCGATACTTTGATTTTTTACTATAAATCAAATTTTCCGTCACAGATTTCTTGGCTTCTACTGGATGGAATGATTTGAAATTTGGTTTGAAGCTTGGAAATGATTAGTTGTATTGTGTAAGCAATTTTCAAGTTTGTCGGACATCCAATTCCATGCCGATACGTTGATTTTTTTTTACTATAAATCAAATTTCCTGTCACAGATTTCTTGGCTTCTACTGGATGGAATGATTTGAAATTTGGTCTGAAGCTTGGAAATGATGAATTGTATTGTGTAAGCAATTTTCAAGTTTGTTGGACATCCACTTCCTGTTTGCTGATACTTTGATTTTTAGCTCACCTGGCCTAAAAGGCCATGTGAGCTATTGCCATCACTATGTGTCCGTCGTCCGTCTGTCCATCAACAATTTCAAACATTTTCTCCTCTGAAACCGCTAAGCCAATTAAACCAAACTTGGCATGAATCATCATCAGGGTATGGCTTCTCAAACTGATGTTCAGTTTGTCCGAACAACATGGCCGCCATTGCTAAAAATAGAACATAGGGGTAAATTGCAGTTTTTGGCTAATAACTCGAAATCGTTACAGATATCAAAAATCTGACGGTGTATAAATGATCAGCATGATGAGATCTATCCACTGTGCAATTTTGAAGAAAATCTGAAAACCCATCTCGGAGTTATAGCCCTTTTTCCGTTAAATTTTCAAATTTTTGCATTTTTTTATTTTTTATTTCAAAAAGTGTAACAGATAGAGGTCAAGTGTAAATTGCAAAAATGTTCAGCATATCAAGATCTACCCACCCTGGAATTTTGAAGAAAATACATAAACCCTTGTAGGAGTTATTGCCCTTTTTTCACAGAATTTTTAAATTTTCATATTTTTCATCTTTTATTTCCAAAACTATAGAAGATGAAGGTTAAGGTAGTTCGGGGGACTAAAAACAAAAGGATAGACTTTTCTTATTTTTCTGTGACTGAAAGTTTATATAATTCACTTCAAAAGTTTAATAAAAAATCAATATGTTACCGATCTCGTTTTTCCTGGAGAAGCCTCCGAAAATAGCAAGATTTAGAACTTTTTAATATAGTCTGTATAGGGAGAAAATACAATTCTAGATATATTTATCTGAATAAAACAATAGATTTTGTGAAAAATGTAGTATAAAGTATGTTAAAGAAATTTATTTTGAAATATCAAATAAAAAATTGGGGTCACCGATCATATTTTTGACAAAATTATGAAAATGTGATTTTTCCCTTACTATCTCTCTAGAATTACCTCCCTTTAATAGAATAAGAGTTTTTCAAAAGTGATATATTTTGTAAGTTTGCAGCATAAATGACGATCATTTCATTTTATTTATTATCAATATACTATTTTAAATCATTTTAGAACATTTTAATATTAAATTCAATTTTTCATAAGATGCGCGAATGGATGCGCAGTTTTAGACACCCGAACCACCTTAAGTGTAATTTGATGAAATGTTTTCCATGCTGTGGCGACTTCAAAACTGATGTTGAAAATTGTTCCTTGACCGCCAAAAAAGGCGGGAAAATTCAACATTGTCCGATTTCAATGAAATTTGGTTTCCAAATAGATACTTATGTTGCTACTTCAAAACCGGTGTTGAAAATTGATTGTTGACCGCTATTTTCAAAATGGCCACCAAAAAAGGCGGGAAAATTCAACATTGTCCGATTTCAATGACATTTGGTTTCCAAATTGGTCATGATGTCGTAACTTCAAAACTGATGTTAAAAATTGTTCGTTGACTGCCATTTTTAAAATGGCCACCAAAAAAGGCGGGAAAATTCAACATTGTCCGTTTTCAATGAAATTTGATTTCCAAGTAGATATTGGTGTTGCGGCTTCAAAACCAATGTTGAAAATTGTTTGTTGACTGCCATTTTCAAAATGACATCTCGACTTTAAAACTGGTGTCGAAAGTGGTCCTTAGCAAGAACATTTTTGTCAAAAAAGCCCATATATAGTAAAACATGATAGACTTTAAAAACAGTTCAAGATATTGCAGGTGTTTGAGCTACGAAAGTTTGAGAAACTGAAGATCAACTGTATACTTACAATGTTACCTTGATTGTGGCAACTGATACAGGCTTCTGGGAGCCTCTGGTTTACTATAAACCAAATTTTCCGTCAAAGATTTCTTGGCTTTCACTTGAGGGAATGATTTGAAATTTGTTCTGAAGCTTGGAAATGATGAGTTGTATTGTGTAAGCAATTTTCAAGTTTGTTGGACATCCACTTCCTGTTTGCCGATACTTTGATTTTTTACTATAAATCAAATTTTCCGTCACAGATTTCTTGACTTTTACATGACGGAATTATTCAAAATTTGGTCTGAAGCTTGGAAATGATGAGTTGTATTGTATAAGCGGTTTTCAAGTTTGTAAAACGTCCACTTCCTGCTTGCCAATACTTTGACATTTTACTGTGAACCAAATTTTCATCATAAGATTTGTTAACTTTTATTGGCTTAGTAAATGATTTTAGCAAAGAAATGATAGGGCTTGGTAAAACTTCAAGAATTTACTATATCCAGCAAATTACTGTATCAACACATTTGTTTGTCAAACAGAATTTGAATCCACACTTACCTGAAATTGACTTTTGCCCCAAGTTTCAGGATCCAAATTGCGGGGCCCTTCCGACAATGCCAGTTTCGACATGCTATAGTTTTTTCCTACATATCAGTCTACATGGCATAGGTGTAAATAAGAATTTTAATATTTAAGAACAATTCTGATGCTAAAGTTTACCAACAAATCAAAGAACATGATATTGCAGTATAACCTTTAGATTTTACACCAAGTTTTTGACTTCCTTATGTGTTCAAATAAAAGGTGTCAACAATAGAGTGTTTAACATTCCTTAAATAAACAAAGATATGGTTATTTAATCAAGATAATGTACATTCTTTAAAAATGTATATGATATTTAAAATTACCTAGATTATTGTTAGATTAAGGTCATTATCAAAAGTTCATTTGCTTGTTTACTTTCACTTTTGCTTTAACCTTTTCAAAATAAACTTTACTTTCACTTTCAAAATTTACTTTTACTTTTGATTTACTTTTACTTTTCCTTTACTTTCAAGTTAGTGTTTACTTTCAAAAGATTCTAGGAAGAAATGTTACAGTATTAAAAATTTAAGGCTGAGTTAATGGATTTGGTAGTAGTCTATTATGGTCAACCTCTGAAAAAACATTACTTCTAATAAATTCAAAAGTAAATTGCCCAAAATCTAGGTTTGCCTAGTCATCCTTTAAGGAAATTTATACTGCCTTCTATTAATTGGATGGAAAAATCATTTGCTGGTATGTTGACTGTCATTTTAAAATTAATATTTATATGTGGAAATTATACAGCCCGTGTCGGTCAAAATACCATACAGGGGGACCAATTTGCTGGGCTAAAAATCGAGCATCCGGTCAATTTACCACACGGGTTAAAATACCATCGACACTGGTTGAACATCATTTCACACAGACTTTAGAAATGTGCATTAGATATGATTCTCAAACTGAAGATGCTCAGTAAATAGCAAAACTTTTATTTTCATTTTGTTTAAAATTTTTCCAAGTACTCACTCTTTTGTTGTCAATTTGCTTTTAAATATACCGGTATCTAAATAAATCATCACCTATTTGTTGAAATATCACTTTTACCTTGTTATGACTTTTTTATGTATCTTTGAGTTTTACTTTGACATAAAGAAGTTTGAACTGATATGATTAACCTAAACCTTCAAAAGAAGTAATAATGTTTTACAAAATTTGAGTTAAACGGAACAATATATGTGAGACTTAAATCATAAGTACAATGTAAATGCAAAAACAAGTCAATTAGTCATTCTAATGCAACATTATATACTGTAAAGCGGGAAATTTTCGCGCTGTCTCTATTTTGCAGTAAATTGACGGGATTTTAGTTTGCGCCCTTTTGAATTTGCGCTGCCTAATTCTTGACTGTTGACTTCAATGATAGAGAAGTATATTCCTGCGGTTTAATTTTCGCGCTTCCATTCCAAACGCAAAAATCGTGAAAATGAAACTGAGGCGAAAATTTCCCGGTTTATAGTAATCGATGTTTTGATTGCACTTTTAATCCTTTTAGCAATTTTCAAATACGGTAGGCCATAGGCCAATTTTCTCTACAGGGCAGGTGGAGATTTGTAAAAAAAGATTATAGAGAATATTGATGAGGCCCAATATCAGGGATGGGGTCGATTACTTTGAAATGTAATTGAATTCATTACAATTACTTTGCTTTTAAAATGTAATCAATTGCATTACAATTACAATATTTTTTATTTGTAATTGATTACATTACATTACTTTCCTTACTTGTAATCATGATTACAGGTGATTACTTATGATTACACTTGCCTATAAAAGATACCAGTACCTGTTGAAACAGATATAATACTTTCCATAAAAAGGTCATTTGCTGACACAAGATTAACTGAATTTTTTCAAACTTTTGATAATTTGGTCTTTGTTCAATTGCAAATACTTGCTGCTGCATTTTATATTTTGATTTTAATCTTTCAATTAATTCCATACACTTTGCTTGAGAATAGTGGAGAGGTATCAGTTTTACAATGATATATTCCATTTATCATAATTGTGTTAATTTTTAGTGATTTGATAATTTTTTCATGTGTAACCGGAGTGCTAGATTCTGGCTCGTTGTTCACTCCGATGTAAAATCTGGATTCCAGGATATTGGAAATGATTAATGCTGTATATAAACAAAATGTTTATTTGCTATCCTACATGCTACATTTATAATACCCGGTATACAAGACATAGTGACGTCCATGAATACTTTTTATACGACCGCAAAAATTTTGCGGTCGTANGCCTCTTGTTTGCACCAAGACCAATATCGAAAATCCGAAAGCTTATTGCGCATCTGCACACTATATGCAACAATTCTACAACAAAATTAAATCCCTAAATCTAAAAATGTAGGAGGAGTTTGAGTCACAAGAAAAGTGTGACGGACGGACGGACAGACAGACGGAGGGTATAACATTATCCCCGAACTTTCTTCGAAAGTGCGGGGATAATTACTCTACTACATATTGGTAAACGTTTAATTTGTAATAATTATATAATGCTTAAGAAATGAAGTTAGAAGGCCAATTTGTCTTGATCAGATAAAATGATGCTGTTATTTTTGTGAAATATAATGACAGTGTCAACATCAAGCTGCATGGTCCATGTTTCAGCTTCTATACATAATAATTTCAGTTTATGGATTTCCAAAGGTTTTTATTTGATCTGCACTGAAGATACATAAGTTTTTGAAATGGCCATATGAAGAAACTAAATTTATAGTAACTCTGGTATTTTGTTATTATACCCAGGGGTATACTGGATTCACCTTGTCCGTCCGTTCGTCCGGAAAAAATTTTCGTCACATTTTCTCAGCTTCTACAAGAGGGATTGATTTCAAAATTGGTATGCAGCCTCTATATGGTAAGTTGTAAAGAATGTTTAATTTTGAGTCCTGTCGGATGTGTACTTCCTGTTTGACGAAATGTGGACTTAGTTACAAAATGTAGTGAAAACATGAATTTTTGGTCACATTTTTCTCAGCTTCTACAAGAGGGATTGATATCGCATTTTCTCAGCTTCTACAAGAGGGATTGATTTCAAAATTGGTATGCAGCCTCTATATGGTTAGTTGTAAGGAACGTCCTATTTTGAGTCCTGTCGGTGTGTACCTCCTGTTTGACGAAATGTGGACTTCGTTACAAAATGTAGTGAAAACATGAATTTTTTGTCGCATTTTTCTCAGCTTCTACAAGAGGGATTGATTTCAAAATTGGTATTCAGTCTCTATATGGTTAGTTATAAGGAAGGGCCTATTTTGAGTCCTGTCGGATGTGTACTTCCTGTTTGACGAAATGTGGACTTAGTTACAAAATGTAGTAAAAACATGAATTTTTCATCACATTTTTCTCGGCTTCTACAAGAGGGATTGATTTCAAAATTGGTATGCAGCCTCTTTATGGTTAGTTGTAAGGAACGTAATATTTTGAGTCCTGTTAGATATGTACTTCCTGTTTGACAAAATGTAGACTTAGTTACGAAATGTAGTGAAAAAATGAATTTTTCGTCACATTTTTCTCAGCTTCTACAAGAGGGATTGATTTCAAAATTGGCATGCAGCCTCTATATGGTTAATTGTAAGGAACGTTCCTATTTTGATTCCTGTCGGATGTGTACTTCCTGTTTGACGAAATGTGGACTTTGTTATGAAATGTAGTGAAAACATGAATTTTTCGTTGCATTTTTCTCGGCTTCTACAGGGGGGAATTGATTTCAAAATTGGTATGCAGCCTCTATATGGTTAGTTGTAAGGAACGTTATATTTTGAGTCCTGTCGGATGTGTACTTCCTGTTTGAAGAAATGTGGACTTTGTTACGAAATGTAGTGAAAAAATGAATTTTTTCGTCACATTTTTCAAAGCTTCTACAAGAGGGATTGATTTCAAAATTGGTATGCAGCCTCTATATGGTTAGTTGTAAGGAACGTCCTATTTTGAGTCCTGTTGGATATGTACTTCCTGTTTGACAAAATGTGGACTTATAGTTACGAAATGTAGTGAAAACATAAATTTTTCATCGTATTTTTCTCAGCTTCTACATGGGGGATTGATTTCAAAATTGGTATGCAATGTCTATATAGTTAGTTGTAAGGTTCATCTTATTTTGAGTCCTGTCAGATGTGTACTTCCTGTTTGACGAAATGTGGACTTTGTTACGAAATGTAGTGAAAAAATGAATTTTTCGTCACATTTTTCTCAGCTTCTACAAGAGGGATTAATTTCAAAATTGGTATGCAGCTTCTATATGGATAATTGTAAGGAACGTTCCTATTTTGACTCCTGTTAGATGTGTACTTCTTGTTTGACGAAATGTGTACTTAATTACAAAATGTAGTGTAAACATGAATTTTAGGTCGAGGGTTCAATGAGTGGGGGTATACTTGGTTGCCATTCGGCGACAGCTCTTGTTTTAGCTTTGTTTTATTTTTTTCTACATATCAGTCTACATGGCATAGGTGTAAATAAGAATTTTCACATTTCAGAACAATACTGATGCTAAAATTTACCAACAAATCAAAGATCATGATATTGCAGTATAACCTTCAGATTTTACACCAAGTTTTTGACTTCCTTATGTGTTCAAATAAAAGATGTCAACAATAGAGTGTTTAACATTCCTTAAATAACAAAGATATGGTTATTTACTCAAGATAATGTACATTCTTAAATGTATATGATATTTAAAATTACCTAGATTATTGTTAGATTAAGGTCATTATCGAAAGATCATTTGCTTTTGGTTTTACTTTCACTTTTGCTTAATTTACCTTTTGAAAATGGACTTTTACTTTCACTTTCAAAATGTACTTTTACTTTTGATTTACCTTTTCTTTTCTTTTACTTTCAAGTTTATGTTTACTTTCAAAAGATTCTGGGAGGAAATGTTATTTACAGTATAAAAAATTTAAAGTTAAAATGGATGTGATAGCAGTCTATTATAGCAACTTCTGAAAAACATTACTTCAAATAAATTAAAAATTAAAAAGTAAATTGCCCAAATCCAGGTTTGCCCATTTATCCTGTAAGGAAATTTATTTGGATGGATAAGTCAATTGTTGGGGTGTTGACTGTCATTTTAAATTAATATCTATATATCGAAATTATACAGCTGGTGTAGGTCAAAATACCATACAGGGGGATCAATTTACTGGGCTAAAAAATCGACCCGCCGGTCAATACCACACGGGTTAAAAACCATATAACACTGTGGTTGAACATCATATCCACAGACTCTTGAAATGTGCATTAGATATAATTCTCAAATTGAAGATGCTCGGTCAAAATTTTTTAAATTTTATTCTTTTAATTTTTCCAAGTACTGGAGCTAACTCTTTTGTTGTCAATTTGCTTTTAAAAATATCTGAATAAATCATCACCCAGTTGTTGAAATATCACTTTTAACTTGTTAAGGCTTTTGTATGTATCTTTGAATTTTACTTTGACATAAAGTCTCTATGTATGTTTTATCTAAACCATAACATGTTTAAAAGAAATAAAAATGTTTTACAAAATTTGAGTTAAGTTTTCTGTAAGAATTAAGTCATAAATACAATGTAAATGCAAAAACAAGTCAATTAGTCATTCTAATGCAACATTTATATAACCAAAGTTTTGATTGGTCAAAACTGACCGTCAATTCAACCATGTAAACACCTGGGACAGAGCAGGTTCCCTGTTTAGTCTGGTTCCTTGTATGGTTACAAATACACAAGTAAAAAATAGAAAATGGGATCGTTTATTTGCATTAGAATCCCAATAACAATACATTATTTGATTACCTGAGGGCATCAATCTTGATTTGACGGTAAAAAATATCCGTTTACATGCTCCGCTATGCGTGGTCTATAAACTGCATTTTGACCGTCAAATCAATGATTGACAACCTGGGGTATTCAAATAATGTACTGTTATTGATTAGATGACAAACCTGTCAAGATTCGAAAATTCCAATGTGAAGTTTGTATCAAAGATCTGGCTAAGAAAGGTGTGTATCTCATGCAGGATGCATGCGACTTGACAGGTCTGCAATGAGCACAGAGATACTATATCATATGAAGCTCTTGTGTACTCAAGTCACCAGAAAATCGTCACACAATGTCTTTAAGCTAATAAGATACTCTGCTTAGAAAACAAAAAAGATAAATATTCCTTGATGATGAAGAGACACCTCAATAGCAATCTGATATTGACTGGCAAAGTTCTATTTCATATAGAAGTTAGAGTTCTTCATGCATGACATGCTGCACGAACCTTGCAACGACTAGTCTACTAAAACACTGTCTGGAAAGAGAGGGATTCATTGGAGATGGAAATAAACTTATTCAGATACTAAGTATAATGAAAGCACTTTTCAACTTTTTAGCAATTATCAAATATGGTAGGCCAATTTTCTATATGGGTGGGGGGATGGGGGGAGGCTGAGATGTATAAAAAAGATTATAGAGAATATTTATGAGGCCCAATATACCCTCCATTGATTTCATTATCACACCTCAGACTTCTGGACAGTACAGACATGGTGCTTCCTCGATGATCATCACATGTAATGATTTTTAAGGAAGCTCAAAACAATATTGATATTATGTAGTAAAATAAACAGACAAAATTAATATGAAGTAATTGTGAGAAAAGCTTATGTAATAATACCCTACAACACATGGTACACTTTTTCTATAGGAATAGTATTAATATTGATGGATCATGGATTAAAGCTGTGTGTTCTTTCTGCTCACATTTAGGACATACAATGTAAAAACAAATTGAGAATGAAAAAAAAAATGATGAGGCTAAGACTGGTTAAACTTTGAGGTTTGTGGTCAGTTTAAAAATTCCAAAAGGTCATGGTAGTTGTTAGTTTAATGTTGATTCTGGATTTTGAGGTAATTCTAAAACTTTTAAGTGTTGAAACCATTAAGTATACTGCATAAATAAATGATAAGGAATTGAAATGGAGCCCCAAAAATGATATTATGTCCTTTACACTTGTGTCACCAAAATGATTTTGTAATGATTCACTAAGAACAAGCCTAAAAATGTCTGGAATAGAAAGCCTGATGACAAGTATGTTTTATCAGATAAATAAACATGTAGGAAATGATTTCTTTTTAGTTGTTGAGAGAGTAATGAATAAGAATCCATTATTGTTCGAGAAGAAGATAATTAATGTAGAGATATTTAAGCCAGAGGCACAAGATGTTGAGGAAGATGGGCAGTCAACAGGGGATCAGGAGGTTGCCGAATCATCAGATATTGCCATTGAAGTAAGGGGAATGAAACCAACAACGTCCAAAGACACAATTATGTACTATTTTGAGGGACGTAAAGGTGCAAATGCTGATGTTGTGAAAATGGAATATATAGAAGAAAAGGAAATGTACATGATATGGTTTGAAGAAGTCGAAGGTTTGTTAAAATACCTCTAGATGTCATTTTCAAGATTTACCATGCCATGTCTCTGGACTTCGATTTTTGTAGTCATCGCTTCCCTTGTTCCTTCGGTATTCTACTGCCGTTGTTACACCAAATCATTATTAAATGTACACCATAGATTATCTTTAAAGAAATCTCAGGTAGAATCAGTAAAAATTTCTAATATTTCATACCAAGTATGCTATGTCAAAGTACATCTTGTCTTAGACTTTTCTGGCTTGACCCTCACTTGTGAAATATTCTGTTTTATCTGTCTGCTTTTGAGCATTGAAAACGTGGCTCATAATAAATAGTTTGTAGCACTAAAACTCTATACCAGTCTTGATTTGTACTTTATACATATATATAATATATTACAGCAATTGAAACTGTATTGAAGAAAACACACAAAGTGGATGGGAATATATTGGAAGTAAAAAGATATGTACCACCGCCTCCACCGAAACCCGTACCAAAATATGACAATAAAGTGCTCATCACACACATAAGTCCAAATACTACTAAAGATGGCTTGGAGAATTTTTTGGAAGCTAAATCCAGAATTGAAACTCAAGAAGTAATATTTGGAGAAATGGAAGGCACAGCATTAGTGACTTTTAAAGATATTCCAGGTACCGTATTTATTATTATTATTTATTATTATGGGAAAAAAAATTGATGAATACACAAATACACCTGCTATAGAGCTACATGTAATTTCATATGAAGCGTAATTTCTGTAAGAATTTTTGTGTCGCCTGCTGCAAGCAGAGTTGACACATAGGGATTACTATCCGTTGTCTTACGTTGTCGTTGTCGTCGTCGTCCTAGGTTGTCTGTCGGTCTTTGAATCCGTAACGCCTTCAAAACTACTAGTCTGATTCCAACCAAACTTTCAGGATATGTGGTTTCACTTGGTGTAGTTGTGCACCTCATACTCGGAAATTTGATTTTACAGATGTTAGAGGTTCAATGAGCCAAAATTGCTCGTTTGTGAGTCTGTCAGTTTTTGAATCCCCAACTCCTTTAAAACTGCTAGTCCAATTCCAACCAAACTTTCAGGATATTTTTTCACCTGGTGTAGATGTGCACCTGATACTTAGAATTTTTATTTTACATATTTTAGAGGTTCACGGAGCCAAAGTTGCTCATTTGTTATTCTGGTTAGTTAATCCTCAATTCAATCATAGCTATAAGTGAGATTCCAACCAAAGTTGCAGGATATGTAGTTCACATGATGTTGTTGTGCATCTAATATGTAATATTTTGATTTAAAAGATTTTTGAGGTTCAATGAGCCAAAATAGCTCTTTTGTTAATTAATTTGTTTAATGTGGTATTCTTTCCAAACTATAAGTCATATTCCAACAACCTTTCAGGATTTGTTTATCACTTGATTTAATTGTGCACCTCATACTTACAATTTTGATTTTACAGATTTTAGAGGTTCATTTGGCCAAAAATGGTTCTTCTGTAGTGCAGGCGACACGAGTGTTCCATGGAACACCCATCAATTTTTTTTTTTAAAACAGAACATATCATAATTAAAGGAACAACAATGCAAACTAGATGTTGTTGGAAACAACAGCTATCCCTGCACTCCCTGTTTGACACAGAAAACAGCTGTTTTACACCCTTGGCATATTTTTTTCATTATTATACCCCCTGCAAACGAAGTTTGGGGGGGTATATAGGAATCACCATGTCCGTCCGTCTGTCCATCCCCTTTCGTGTCCGGAGCAGAACTTTTGTACCGTAGCACCTAGGATTATCAAACTTGGTGTGTGGATGCATCATGGGAAGACGATGTGTCGCGTACCAAATTTAGGTCACTGTGACCTTGACTTTGACCTTTGACCTTTATGATAGTAAAACCATGTGCATTTCATGTCCTTAGCAGAACTTTTGTACCGTAGCACCTAGGATTATCAAACTTGGTGTGCGGATGCATCATGGGAAGACTATGTGTCGCGTACCAAATTTAGGTCACTGTGACCTTGACTTTGACCTTTGACCTTTATGATAGTAAAACCATGTGCATGTGTCGCGTACCAAATTTAGGTCACTTTGACCTTGACTTTGACCTTTGACCTTTATGATAGTCAAACCATGTCTGGAGGAAAACTTTTGTACCGTAGCACCTAGGATTATCAAACTTGGTGTGTGGATGCATCATGGGAAGACAAGTGTCGCGTACCAAATTTAGGTCACTGTGACCTTGACTTTGACCTTTGACCTTTATGATAGTAAAACTGTGTCCGGAGCAGAACTTTTGTAATGTAGCACCTAGGATTATCAAACTTGATGTGTGTATGCATCATGGGAAGATGATGTGTCGCGTACCAAATTTAGGTCACTGTGACCTTGACTTTGACCTTTGACCTTTATGATAGTAAATCCATGTGGATTTCGTGTCCGGAGCAGAACTTTTGTACCGTAGCACCTAGGATTATCAAACTTGGTGTGTGGATGCATCATGGGAAGGCTATGTGTCGCATACCAAATTTAGGTCACTGTGACCTTGACTTTGACCTTTGACCTTTATGATAGTAAAACCATATGCATTTCGTGTCCGGAGCAGAACTTTTGTACCGTAGCACCTAGGATTATCAAACTTAGTGTGTGTATGCATCAGGGGAAGACAATCTGTCGCGTACCAAATTTAGGTCACTTTGACCTTTATGATAGTCAAACCTTGTCCCGAGGAGAACTTTTGTACCGTAGCACCTAGGATTATCAAACTTGGTGTGTAGATGCATCATGGGAAGACAATGTGTCTGGTACCAAATTTAGGTCACTATGACCTTGACTTTGACCTTTGACCTTTATGATAGTAAAACCGTGTCCGGAGGAGAACTTTTGTACCGTAGCATTTAGGATTATCAAACTTGGTGTGTGGATGCATCATGGGAAGACGATGTGTCGCGTACCAAATTTAGGTCACTGTGACCTTGACTTTGACCTTTGACCTTTATGATAGTAAAACCGTGTCCGGAGCAGAACTTTTGTAATGTAGCACCTAGGATTATCAAACTTGATGTGTTTATGCATCATGGGAAGATGATGTGTCGCGTACCAAATTTAGGTCACTTTGACATTGACTTTGACCTTTATTATAGTAAACCATGTGCATTTCGTGTCCGAAGCAGAACTTTTGTACCGTAGCACCTAGGATTATCAAACTTGGTGTGTGGATGCATCATTGGAAGACNGTGTCTAGCTTCTTTTTGTGTCCATCTAATTATTGTGTCAAGCTCTTTACTGTGTCCACATTCACTTTAAACTACTTTTGTTGAAATTTCAGTGGTCGACATGCTGCGGTCGTATCATGCTGCGCTCGGCGTAGCCCTTTATTTAAGCTGTTAAGCAGCTTTATACCTTTGCTTTCGGTCTAGACTAGGCACTAGCCAGATGTACTTAACAGACATCACACTACGCATTAATGTAGTTCATGCCTGGCAGTAGTTTGTGAGAGACTAATCGTCAAATTCCAATTATTTCATTTGAAAATGTTCAGACTGGGCCTTCAGACTGAAAGTATATGCAGTTCTTACAAAAAACAGCATGAAAATGTATCTTTATTTGACATTCGTAATTCACGATTCGGTTCATTCATAAAAATTTCTGGTAGTGCGCTATAATTTTTACAAGTTTTGTTATGAATGAAAGCATAGTAACTTTTACGATCACCTCTGTAACTCGTAAAGCTGTCTTTAGCTACATCTCTTATTATAATCATGACTTTTGGCCGATTTATTGTTTATATGTACATCTTATCATTTAAAAAGGTTTAAGCATATTCTTTCCTCGGCCCGTTTTCCAATGTTTACATTTTTTGGACAAGTGCGCATGTGTACCTCCAGCGTTGGAGAGCTATATATAAGAATTGGCCTTACTTATTTACATTGTACGGCTCGTCTGCAAACGCCTTTTTTGAAAAGAATTTAAAAATAATTCTCTGTAGGATAAATTAAATGACCTTTTAAATCTTCTGAATTTAAAATGAACCATAATGTTTATGTATCGAAAATGAATTATTGGTACAGTCTTAAACTTTATTTTGGACGGCTTACTAGATAGCGACCGGCTTCTCTATGCAAGCGTAATCAAGTATGTTTTTGGTAATGGTGAACTTCGCTGATTTGCTACAATTGGGGAAAACTGCACGCTTGCTGACTTTTTATCACTTGCAGTGTTTTTCTTCTTTTGTTTCAATTCATTTTGCACCAATTTGGAAGCAAGAAGGGAATTCTGGCAGTGGACGGATGTAAGAAAACATCAATCCAAACAATCCAGAGCCGAGTTCCAATGACTGAGAAACAAATGAAATGGTTTTGAACCCGATCAATGTGATTTCGAGACTTTGCATTTCTGTACGTAGTCTTGGTAAATGATATAGAATATAAGCAAATTACTCTTTACTGATAAACTGATTTCGGTATTAGTTGCTCCCATTTTCCTGTTTTTCCCACACGAGTACAGTATAATTGATATCCGTTTCTTTATGAGAAAAGAAACTATGGTATGTATTGTAATTAATAAGGGTATTATTTAAGGATTTAATTGAAGATGTAGAAAATTGTTGTAGCTTCGGTAAGATACACTAAAGGTGTGTACTTTAGGACACAGAGTGCTCAATTTAAAGGTACAAAGAACATATCGTTTTCAAGATACAAACTTCTACAGGAGAACATGCTTATCTTAGCACTTCATAACGTGATAGCAGTGACATTGGGGTGCTTACAAACTTCTACAGGAGAACATACTTATCTTAGCACTTCATCAAGTGATAACATCATAACAGTGACCTTGGGGTGCTTGACGTCCTCTGCTTCGTAATTGCTGTTAATAACAATATCTTATTTGACAAGTTCCGCTTATATAAGGTGGTATTTTTTTATTCTATTTTATTATGAAGCTTGAAGTTAATAACTGCAAAATTTTTATGTTTGGAACTGAACTTCAATCTTGTTGCATTTGCGTCGATCAGACTTGAAAAGAATTCTTTAAAAATGTGCAAATAAAAATCAACTCATTCAGAACAAATACTAATCTTCAGAGGGAAAGCAAAATTCCCTTATTTTTACAAATTAGTAAGCCTTTCTGAGACACATTGACATCCTGTGTGTTGAAAATGCAATAAACTGGAAATGTGGATAAACCTGGAACGTCATTAAATATAACAATACGTCATTCCGGGAATTAAAGGATCTCTAAAACCTCATACCAGTACATGTATTCATTTTTAATCGAGCAAACAATATATGTGATAATAAGATAAAACCGCATATAGGTTATTTTGTTTTCATCATTTTAAACACATTGTCAGGGCTTTTTTAATTTTTCAACAATATTATTTGTAAAAAAGTCAGATCAGATCCTCTTCTACCCTACCTCACATTTGTTTTTGAAATACATGCCTAGAAGTTCTAACATTGATAAAATGCTTAACAGCTTTCCAGCGTCCAGCGCTTTGATTTAATCTACCTATTGATAGTCATTATTGTTACTAAAAGAATTCTAGGATATACCGTTGCTAAGTAGAATTCCAAAAAATAAGTGGTCTTTGAGACTTTCAAGAAATTTACCAAGATTGGAATCAATATTTTTGAAATCCAGTTGATGAAAATGTTTTTCCTAAACTACACAAACATTTTAAGTATGGTTGCTAGGTAGAATTCCAAAAAATAAGTGGTCTTTGAGACTTTCAGGAAATTTA